>JALPQI010002325.1:0-107704 GCA_025490895.1 Thaumatotibia leucotreta
ACCTCCTAAGGTCTAAGGTGCTTCCTATACTTACAATTAACTTGGTCATTCACACCCAGGTTCTTCAACGGCTGTATAGTCATAGCATACCACGATCTTACCAGTAGGACTTATTACAAAATTTGCGACATTTTGCTTTCGAATTTCGCGCCAAGTTAATCTGACGTAGTCAATAAACACATTTATTTTTTATTATATATAAATTCAATTTGTTCAAAAAGGCATCTACAGTATTTCAACACCCTTAATATAACCTTATGCACCACTAAGTACATCGTTACAAGTTTACAACAGATGTGGTATCCTCTGTAACTTGCTTAATATTCATGAAAGAAAACTATTGTAACAAGTTGCATCGCGTACATTAGTAATTTAATTACATCCCAACGTTTCGAACACTCCACCACCACGAACCCTATAAAGTGTTCGAAACGTCAGGATATAATTAAATTACATACGCGATATAATTCGTTGCAAAAGTTTTATTCAATGAATACCTATCTTGATGACCTATAAAATATGACTCAATATTTTCTCCAATTCACAATATGAAAATGTTTCATTATTTTCATATCAAATTAAAAATAAAAACAGCGAACACGTATGAAAACCTGTTAATTACATACTCACTTGCGATCGTAACAGCGTATCTGCACAATTCATTAGCACAATATCGAATCTAACATCGATACGATAAGGTACAAAGTTCTATGGAGGCACAAGCATCGTTTGGTTATATGAATATACAGGGTGTATCAAATCGTAGGCCTGAGGCGACGGGCAGTGCAGGAAATTAAGATGTGATATCCTGTCTGCAGAGCCTGATAAAACAGGCGCGGGGACCGTAGCACATTTTATGTGCAATCAGCCTCATTGTCAGCCTCCGTAGCCCTTGGTAGTGACCCTGCCTACGAAGCTGGAGGTTCCGAGTTCGAATCCCGGCGAGGGCATTATTTGTGTATCTATTTATTTTCATTACAAATATTTGTTCCTTGGTCATGGTTGTCTATCCACTCGCTTGTTTCATGTAGCTTTTGTTACATGTCATCACTCTTATTTTTCATAGTCATAGAGTCTATCGCAAAAATCAAAGCAAGTGAGTGGCTATGTATTTAAGAATCTATATGTATCTATCTATTATATAAATATCGTCGCCTGGTACCCACATAACAAGGCTTAATTGAGATTACCATGGGAATAGGTCGATTTGTGTAAGATGTCCTAATATTTTTTTTTTAATCCTCAAAACATTTGACGTTCGCCCGTTCACATTGCAATTCTCAAAAAAATTGTACACTTGGATCACGTCTACGATATTAATAAAAATTGCTAGGCTGGTAGCGTCAATGAAGCTGAGCAAGATCCACCATATTTTCCAGAATGTTCCAGGAAATTTGTATGGACTTTTCCTTTTTTTTGCTATAGATTCCTGTATGTACTTATTTTGGTAACGAAAAAGGAACGTTTTACAAAGACAGTTTGTCACATTTTGGGAAATGTGGTGCATTTTGCTCAGCATCATTGACTATACCAGCCTTCATTAACTTATTTTTCATTCAAAAACAGAGACACGGCGATACTCGCCCGGCGGTGATAGTTGATAGCTGGGAGAATATCGCCGTGTCTCTTTTTTTTACACGGGAGGGCGTATCTTTTGTTCGTGTTTATAGCCAATAGTTCATAGCTTAGTAGCTCGCGGTGAGACCAGTGCCTAAGAGCGCTCGTACACCTGTAAGTTCATACGTACGTACGTACGTATAGGGACGGGGCTATACTAAGGAATGAGATAGTGATATTCACCTCTCATTTCTCAGTATAGCTCAGTCCCTATAACTTATGTAAGAACTTACTGGTGTACGGCTGGCCTAAAAAAAATTATTATACACCAATTTAAAAGTACTATCCGCTAAGTATTGTTTGTCTCTTTCAGTCTTATAGACATTTATAAGACCGAAAGGGACAGACAATTATACTTAGCGGCTTGCTGAGTTAGCAGACGCTTATTAAATTACGTGAGTAACCCGTTTAATAAATATTTAAATCTGATTTGTTTTGTTGCAGGTACCAACAACACTACGTCTATATACCGACTCTAAATCAAGACACAGGTGACAACATGCATTACTGCTGAATAGCGAGCTCTTTCAGTACTAACATAACCTACATTTATAGGTAAAGGCCAAACCACACTGAAAGTGCGTGCGCGTGTCCGTGGCGTGCGCGTTGTAGCGTAGAAAAGGTCATAGTAAATGGCACACCGCAAGCACGTCACGCACACGAGCTCGGCACGCAAGCGGTCTGCCATCTAATATGACAGTTACATACGTCAGGTGGACTGATGACGAGGTGAAGGTCGCAGGAGTCTGCTGGATTGCAAGGGGTGTTCCAAGGAGTGGAATTCCCTGCCGGCGTCTATATTTTCGAGATCATATAACCCGTCAACCTTCAAGTAAAGGGTGAACAGGCACCGTCTGGGCAAACTCACTCCATTGTAGGCCACGTCTCTGCCTTTGGCTATTCTGTGGCCATGAGTAAGCCCATTTCAGAGGTACAGAATATTACAGCCCAAAGAATCTGGAACTTCCTAGACTCAGCGGGTATTAGTAGAACGGTAAAACAGGGCTGCCACAATAGATCGCAACTGGTCGATGCGGCAAATTTTCTAGCCCTTATCTACAATAATAATAAACCCATTTCAAATGAAAAAAAAATGGAACAAAATGTTTTGTCCCTCCCAACAATACATATCAGACTTCCACTGCCTCAGTTTTACTATTTATTTGCATATTTAACAGAAGCGAGAAACGCGAGCATAGAAAATATATAGTCGCACTTATAACGGAGAGTGTTCTCAGGAAATTGTTCATATTAATCTTTGCCGTTTCTTTCCGACATCGCTCTAAGCGACAACCATTTTTATCTTCACCACTTAGGTGGTTGACAGTCCTCAATGGCTCTAGAAACTTCTAGTTGCTATGTTAAACCATTTTTAGGGTTCCGTAGTCAAAATGGCAAAAACGGAACCCTTATAGATTCGCCATGTCCGTCTGTCCGTCTGTTTGTCACAGCCGATTTACTCAGAAACTATAAATACTACAGTAACGAAATTTGGTAAGGATATGTATGTGTTGTATAAACCGCTACAGGATTATGATACTAAATTGTAAAAAAAAATATTGGTGTGGGCGCCCTCCATGCATGTAACTGAGGGATAGAAAAAAATTTTTAGTTATACATTAGCGTGTGGGGTATTAATAGAAAGGTATTTGAAAATGATATGAAGGCTCATAAAATCGTTTTGAAGATATCAGCTCTCAAAGTCTGAAAAATGTGTCCCCCTCTATTTTTTGAACAACGCGACATAAAATTCTAAAAAAATATATGTTATGCACATTGATAAACTCTATCAACGATTTTTGGTTTGATTAAATTATCTCCTATAGTTTTTGAGGTAGGTTGATTTAACTGAAATTTTTTAATAATAAATTGATAATGGAACGGAACCCTTTGCGCGCGAGTCCGACTCGCACTTGGCCGTTTTTTTTTACCCCTGAATTTGATACAAAATAGGAGTTTTCGTGTGTTTGAACTCACTTTGAACACCTCGTTGGCACTCAACAGTCTCAGTGATTTTGATTCACGAAAAAATACAAGCGCGTCAGTGAATTTGAACCATATTGCATGGTGACTGTGTGAACAATACAAATCGTACCTTATTTTTTAGTACAGATGGTGTCTTTTTTAGGCTCTAGCGAGAAGTGTGTCATTTTAAATCTGATGCCTATCGGCGAAGCATAGAGCTCTTATATAATTTTGTACCAACATTGTTACCTATGTTTACAAATAAATCATTTGAATTTGAATTTGAATTTACGTCAGGTTCAAAACTTTGGAGGGCCATCTGCACTAAAAACGTCGTACGAGACACGTGCATAAACGAAATTCGTAACTCGTGTCGATTTAAAACACTCCCTATCGCTCGTGTTTTAAAACATCGCCACTCGCTTCGAATTTCATGTTTTTCACACTAGTGTCGTAATGTACTATTTTATTTTAGCTTAATTCCGAAATGTAAAATAGAGGGTGACATTTGGATCGTATAGCAAATGTGAACAGGGTACTATAGTGAAAGTTGCTTAGTATATCGCAGTAGACCATAATATCCTCTTCACTTCTGCTCCACGATCCAAATGTCACCCTGTATGGAGTACATAATGGCGGACTTAATGCCTAAGGGCGTTCTCTACCAGTAAACTACTGAAACAGAAACATTAGTGGGTGCAGGCATCCAAAGACAACATGTTTTGCACTAATACTAAATATGTATTTTTTACAGGCTTCACAATTAATCATCATATTGCGATTGATTTTTGCATTTCCATCGGTGCATTGATATTTATGTTGATGTAGCCTCCGTAGCCTAGTTGGTAGTGACCCTGCCTACGAAGCTGGAGGTTCCGGGTTCGAATGCCGGCGAGGACATTATTTGTGTATTTATTTATCACAAATATTTGGTCCTTAGTCATGGCTGTCTATGTATTCATGTATCTATCTATTATATATATCGTCACCTGGTACCCATATCACAAGCCTTAAGTGAGCTTACCGTGGGACTAGGTTGATTAGTGTAAGATGTCCCAAGATATTTATTTATTTATTTAGTTCCAGTTACCATACCTTCATCAATTCAGGAAGTATACCTACAACCAGCGTAGAGAAACTGCCTATATTGTCATTCACCTCAACCCTACCCCTGCCATATTAGCTCATGTTTACTACGTCACTCCTCCTCACTGACCATTAAGCATGTTAGGGTTATGTCCGAGCATATGACCCGCCCTTGGCCCCATTGACATGGGACCCTGTCAACGTAAGCCTTCGAACAACAATCTATGATCTCGTAAAATAGAATGAAAGGGGTACATCGCAAAGAAGCTGGCCATAAGTTGGAATTACGTGAAATTTATTTTTCTTATCTCAGTCCCGGAAAAAATAGTTTTACTTCCATATTATCCTCGTAAGTCCCGGCGTACTTGTACAAGTACATATTAAGGATAGTAGTTCAGACCTGACATTTTAATTCCATACATCGAGTAACTGCCTAATGTACTTACCTAAGTACAAATTTTTCATACCCCATTTACCGGGTAATTTTTTTACAACAGCAACACTGGCTCTTTTATTTTCATTCTCTAGTTTATGGTCAATTCCGCCATGTTGGACAGGTGACATTATCTGTCAATGTCATTGTCCTTTTTTCGCATGATGGCCACGCGGGCAGGTCGCCGGTCGGCACGTGGTAATTTAATCTGTTTTTATCAAAGTAATCTCTGGATTTTTCTTTTATTATTTATTTAAATTAGGAAATATAAACTATGAATTTTGTAAATTAAATAGAAGTTTAAAGAAAATAGTAAATTGGTGAGGTTTGTGAGCGGTCCCAATAATTTGTACTTGACGTAGTACGTTAGGCATTAGTTGATTAGTATATTGTCTAAAAGACTGACTTTTGTAATTGTTTTTTGAGAAGAAAACCGTTTTTTTGTTATAAAGTATAAAATACTACTTATGTCACTTTAAGAGAAAAAATGTAATGTATATTATATAACTTTAATAAAGTTTGCCAGCCTCATCTTTGCATTTGTGGCTCCATGGTGGAGAGCAACGGGCACCATGCCTTGAGTTGTTGTCGGTGTGTGGGAAGATTCCCTAGGCATCAAATGCCTTAAATGACATAGTTCGGAGAGCTCTGGTTTCGGCGAATGTCCCCTGTGTGCTGGAGCCACCGGGACTTAGTCGGTCGGATGGCAAGAGGCCGGACGGGTTGACGCTAGTGCCTTGGGAGAGGGGGAGGTGCCTCGTATGGGACGCAACTTGCGTGAGCACTTTTGCGGCCTCTCACTTAGGTCGTACTGTGCGTTCAGCGGGAGCGGCTGCTGAGCAAGCAGCTTGGCTCAAAAAGGGCAAGTACGCTGGGCGAATTATATTTTCGTCCCACTTGCGGTAGAGACGTCAGGCTGTTGGTGCGCGGAGGCAAAGGCGTTTCTTAGTGAGTTGGGGCGCCGCCTGCATGAGAGGGGTCATGACCCCCGCTCTGGTTGGTTCCTGGCACAAAGACTGTCCATTGCGGTTCAGCGTGGCAACGCAGTGAGCTTAATGGGCACTTTTGCGCCAGGAACAATGCGGGGGTACTTGTTTGAGTAAGTGTTGTAAAATGTTTATCCTGTTAAGATTAGTTAAGATAAGTTGTACCCATTGTAATGTAGCAATTTTAGTTTTAGTTTTGTAGTTAGGGTTTTTATTTTTACTTTTTATTGTGTAACTAGCATGTAAATGATTATATGATCTGATAATAAACAATAACTTTAATAAACTCTTTAACTTTTTTATGTTGTATTTTTTTACATACTAAATGACGAATGTACTTACAGATGTTCAAAATATTTTCAATATTTTTTGCTTTAAGTAGGTCCTATACATAATAAACATAACGTTAAAAATATAGAAAACTAGATCTCACTTGAAAAAATACCTAAAACCGTCAACTTTCCGTCTCGGCTCTCTGAAGCACTATTCCTTATTTGTACTTGGTATAGTACAGCCGGTAGTTATGACTACCGCTGTTAAAAAAACACAGGACTTACGAGGTTATGTATGTCATTATCTAAGAAGTAGTTACTTTACTATTACTAAAACCATAGCGAACTGTGCAAAATAAAATAATATCGGGTTTGGGTTCTATAATAAATGTTAACTGTGAGACGCGCGGTGATCGTAGTAAGAATACTTTGTTGGGTCTAAATTCTTTTCGTTGTCTTATTTTGTGTCCCTAAAAAACGTGACGCAGTTGTGATTTTTGTATGAGATGATATTTTGTTTTAAATTTTTTTAAGTATGGATTAAAATCTAGCATGAAAAAGAAATTACAAGTTGTACACCGGATTTTTTTGTATATACTGAATCGAAACAGCAACTAAAAGCGTGACAGATTGGTATGAAACAAGACAACGAAAATAATTTCGACCCTGTTACTACCCCAACTCTTCTCGTGGTTGTCGTAAAAGTCGACTAAGGGATTGAATGGTCACTGACTATTTATTTACTGAAGATTGATGATCATCATCATCATAGTGGACATTATATAGACATACTACTGCGATCGCTAATACGCTTGCCCAACGTGGCGACTATATCTCCTTATGCATCCATACGCATAGGTAATTAGAAGAGACTCGTGTGCCAGTGGGCTGGAAAAGGCTGATGACCATCAAGATATTGTGATGAAATACCATGGAAGGGGCCTATGTCCACTTGTTCAGCATTGGATTGAAACAGGCTGATGATGATGATTGTCATGCATAAACATTGTACATTCATATTAAAATATTATAGGGTTACTTACGTAATTTAATTCAATGATTGCTCGACATGTTTCGACCCGTTAAGAGGGTCCTCGTCCGGAGCACCCTCGGTTAAAGCCCGACGTGTACCGAGGTACCAATTTATGGTTACGTGAGTAATATTTTAATATATTTGATTCTCACTTTACTTATAAATCTAAAGTTGTGCAGTCAGCTCAATTTTACCTATATTATCTAGATTAGTGTGTGAGTAGACTATTATATTTGCCTGATAATACAGGTAGATAGATGCAAATTATAAACCAAAACTCATAGTAACCAGCTCCACCAATCAAATACCTCAAAATCTTGAGACACCTTTCTAATTAGGGTTGCTTTAACTTAAGTAGAAATCCCCCCTTATACTAAACCCCCTTTTATCCCTACAAATGTCTGGCATTCGAGTTAACCCTGCATCTAATCACTCTTAATTAATGAGTGTGGTGACGTACCTTTCCTAATCGAGGGTTCTGGAATCAAAACATAGATAACTGGGTAATAGATGGTGCATAATACAAGTATATGAAAATCACGCAAGGTGGTTCGATTGCTAAAAAGATTGTACATGGTTAAAGCCGTAATCAAGAAGGATCGGACAAACGCCCGTCATTTTGAAAACATAACCCTGTTCCGTACAGTAGAGACTTCATTTTATTTAATATGACGTTTTTTAATAACACTAACGCAAAGTATATATTTAGGAGATCCAAACTCCTTCTTACTAATACAAGTTGTACATATCACGATTATGACCAATAAGCGATTTAAAGTAAAATTAATTAATAAATGCGATACAAATAGTTGTATTTCATGAATAATTATCGCGGTAACGTTGATGACGTTTATGAGCCACAAATTCACAATCATAGGGTGTACAAGTAGAAGTTGCGGTCTAAGTACATACTTTGTGATAGCGTTATTATAAAAATATTTTTTAAGATAAGTTAACATCATAAGATAAGGAAGTCGCTACTGCAAGGAACAGGGTTATGTTTTCAAAATGACGGGCGTTTGTCCGATCCTTGGTAATCAAAATCAAAAATCACGATCATGTCAATTGTGTTAGGAATACTGATCAACAACCTTTAGCAGTAGAAAAAGCGACCAACCTCAAAAATTGTAAGTTGTCCTTGAACTATGTTCAATTTTATGGCAATCGACCCTTGCAGACACTGATTGGCCATCGTATTTGTATTCATTATTATAAGTAAAAACCGGCCAAGTGCGAGTCGGACTCGCGCGCGAAGGGTTCCGTACCATTATCAATTTATCATTTAAAAAATACAGTTAAATCAACCTACCTCAAAGACTATAAGAAATAAGAGTGCTGATATCTCGAAAACAGTTCGCTTAAATAAAAATGTGATTTGTAAACCTGGATATTATTTTCAAAGATCTTTCTACTGATACCGCACACGCTTATATACATCTAAAAAAAAATTCTATCCCTGAGTTACATGTATGGAGGGCCCCCCCACCCCCAATTCTATTTTACAATATAGTATCATAACTCTGTAGCGGTTTATACAATACATATCCTTACTAAATTTCATCACTGTATCATTTATAGATTCCGAGTAAATAAATAAAATAAATAAATAAATATCTTAGGACATCTTACACAAATCGACCTAGTCCCACGGTAAGCTCAATTAAGGCTTGTGGTGTAGGTACCAAGCGACGATATATATAATAGATAGATATATATACATGCTTAAATACATGAACAGCCATGACCAAGGAACCAGCTTCGTAGGCAGGGTCACTACCAACTAGGCTACGGAGGCTGTGACAGACGGACAGACGGACATGACGAATCTATAAGGGTTCCGTTTTTGCCATTTTGGCTACGGAATCCTAAAAACGAGGGGTAAACTTCTTTTTTATTAAAATAGAGACAATAGTGAACTTCTTTAAAATAAAACGTTTTCGAACATTATCGGAAACCTAACCCCGGAAACCGGAAACCTACACTGAGCATGGCCCGACATTTACTAAGCCAGTTTTCAGTAAAATGGTCCATTTTTGCTTCCGTAAATATGCTTATTGGTTATTCCGTGCTTCTGGTTAGCAACAAAGTGAGACGTTTTACTAAAAGGGTCACAATTATGCTAAGTTTCTAAGCATCAAAATACAACAATTTTACTACCTTATATCCCGTCGGTCCATTCAGCAAGCTACAAAAGTAAATAGTTCTGGTAAACACAAATTACGGGACAAAGGCTCAAAGCTGAACTTTCCATAATAGTTGAATGTCAAAGGCTAACGGTAAAGTTACGCTTACGTTTATTTTTAATTTTTTTTTGTTTCGTTTTCCATGGATACCGTGATGGTATAAGTTATGAGCCGGAAGCGGATATGCGAACGCATTGAAGGAATTTAGATAAAATAAGAGATAAGTCCTGCGACCTTCACCAGGTCATCGGTCCACCTTGTGGGGGGCCTACCCACCCTGGATGCGGGTGGCGCAGGACCGGTCATTGTGGCAATCTTTGGGGGAGGCCTATGTTCAGCAGTGGACGTCTTTCGGCTGATATGATGATGATGATGATGAAGAGATAAGTCAAAGTAAAATAATCATACATCATACACCTATTACGAAACAAATTGGGTCAAAATTATTTTCGTTGTCTTATTTTGTGTCCCTAAAAAACGTGACACAGTTCTGATTTTTGTATGAGATGATATTTTGTTTCCAATTTTTGATGTATGAATTAAAATGTACCGTGAAAATGAAATACAAGTGCACCGGATTTTTTTTATATACTGAGTCGAAACAGCAATTAAAAGCGTGACAAAGTGGTATGAAACAACACAACGAAAAGAATTTTGACCCAATAGCGAGAATATACTTTTCAAGGTCTGTTTTTGGCAGTTTATCTTGTAAGCATTTTTTACAAACAATAATAGTTGCTAGTTAAATCAGAACCAAGCGATAAATCGCCTTCATTATTTAACGATAATTTTTTTTTTATTAGTCCAAAAAGGGACCATCAATTTTCATATTAATTATTAGGTAATCTAATCTAAATATTATTGAAGTCTGAAAAACATCATCATAATCTTATGAGTAAAATGTTAAGGTCTCTGCCCACTAGACCGTAGCATACCATGACCGTAGCATGAACGTATCAGACAAAAAAATATTCTTTGTATGGAAAAGTATGAGACTATGCCCACTAGGACGTTCCGTCGCCAGCCAACACCGTCGCGTGCCATGCACGGACCGACAAGAATTGTCGGCGAGAATATTTTGCCGGCCCCGACACGCTACGTGCATGGCACGCAACGTTGCCGGTACGGTGTGCGCAGGCGGCAAAACGGTGAGCATACGCGTTCTATTTACATTTTTGTATTGGATTTACAATTTTTATCCAAAACTCTTTAAATTTTTCACACTTAAAGTCTCTGCCCACTAGACCGTAGCATACCATGACCGTAGCATGAACGTATCAGACAAAAAAATATTCTTTGTATGGAAAAGTATGAGACTATGCCCACTAGGACGTTCCGTCGCCGGCCAACACCGTCGCGTGCCATGCACGGACCGGCAAGAATTGTCGGCGAGAATATTTTGCCGGCCCCGACACGCTACGTGCATGGCACGCAACGTTGCCGGTACGGTGTGCGCAGGCGGCGAAACGGTGATCATACGGGTTCTATTTCCATTTTTGTATTGTATTTACCATATTTTTTCCAAAACTTTCCAAATTTTTCACTTTTGATAGTGAGTAATAATTTTCTTATGGCGAGACAACGGAAACAATATAATCAGCATCGCTATTTTCTGAAAAAAAAACTTACTTATTGATTGTAAACCCGCAAACCGAAGATTTTCATCAAGATCGAAAAATATTACTTCGTTTCTTACAAACAAAATAATTAAAAGAAATGTCAATTTTGAAACAGTCATATAACTTAACGAATTTATCCAGATAGATTGCACAATTTGTTTCTTTTTTTACATGGTAAGAACCATGCTTTTGATGTGGCTTTCTAAAATAAATTTTATTGGATTTAGATTTTTATTAAAATATGTGCACAAAATCTATATCTTTTTTTTTTCGAAAAACCTATGCTCTTAAGCAGCTGCTTCATTGTTATTTAAAATTAATTATTGTTCCAAAACTATTAGAAGATGTAAAAATAATCAAACCAAGCCAGTACTTGACGCAGTCACATTGACAATCATGACAAGAACATAATATATGTACTCTCATAATATAGACAATATATCTACCAATTCCAAGAAGTTTTAGTTTAATATCATAGATTACACTTATTAGTGTCTAGGTTACCTAGACAATGATAAGTGTAATTTAATACTATAATAATATTAATGATAAATAAACACATTCCGCCATATAAATGTATACTGACGATTCGAAAGTGCTTGTTGCTAAGCCTACTCAATAAATAATTTTTGACTTTGACTTGACTCAGTAACACTCTAGTAGGTACTTCAATGGATTTCGATCGCAGTTTACGATGTATGCTCAGAAAAATAGGTGTAGAAATAAACTCTTAGGAAAATACTAGCACAGCGATAGTAGTCTAAAGGGCGCGAAAACAATTTGCAACTGATAAAACTGTGACAATGGAACGATAACGACGGATATGAATCGCTCATACTACGGGGATGATACGTAGTTGCGACGCGGATGACACGTGGTTGCGACGCGGATGCAACGGTCACTAAACGGGCTTAGCACGGACATGAAACGATGTACACACGTTATAGTGGGCATAGTAGTCCGTGTCGTCTCACATTCCGTGTCTGATACGTTCATGCTACGGTCATGGTATGCTACGGTCTAGTGGGCAGAGACCTTTATGGCGAAACAACGCAAACAATATAATCAGCAACGCTATTTTCTGAAAAAAAAACTTACTTAATTGATTATAAACCCGCAAACCGAAGATTTTCATCGAGATCGAAAAATATTACTTCATTTCTTACAAACAAAATAATTAAAAAAATATCAATTTTGAAACAGTCGTATAACTTAACGAATTTATCTAGATAGATTGCACAATTTGTTTTTTTTTTATATGGTAAGAACCATGCTTTTGATGTGGCTTTCTAGAATACATTTTATTAGTTTTAGATTTTTATTACAATATTATGTACACAAAATCGATATATCTTTTTTTTTCGAAAAATCTATGCTCTTTAGCAGTTGCTCCATTGTTATTTAAAATTAATTATTGAACCAAAACTATTAGAAGATGTAAAAATAATCAAACAAAACCAGTACTTGACGGAGTCACATTGATCATGACAAGAACATATAAATCTATAGACTATATATTTACCAATTCCAAGAATTTTTAGTTTAATATCATAGATTACACTTATCAGTCTCTAGGTTACCTAGACATTGATAAGTGTAATTTAATACTATAATAATATTAATGATAAATAAACACATTCCGTCATATAAATGTATAAGTAGCATAACTGACGATTCGAAAGTGCTTGTTGCTAAGCCTACTCAATAAATAATTTTTGACTTTGACTTGACTCAGTAATAACTCTAGTACTTCAATGGATTTCGATCGCAGTTTACGATGTCTGCTCAGAAAAATAGGTGTAGAAATAAACTCCTAGGAAAATACTAGCAGAGCGATAGTAGTCTAAAAGGCGAGAGTGAAACTGATAAAACTGTGACAATGGAACGATAACGACGGATATGAATCGCTCATACTACGGGGATGATACGTAGTTGCGACGCGGATGATACGTGGTTGCAACGCGGATGCAACGGTCACTAAACGGGCTTAGCACGGACATGAAACGATGTACACACGTTATAGTGGGCATAGTAGTCCGTGTCGTCTCACATTCCGTGTCTGATACGTTCATGCTACGGTCATGGTATGCTACGGTCTAGTGGGCAGAGACCTTTATATCGTATTATTTGATTGAATTATTGCACACTTTTCATTTAATAATTCCGCGTGTAGGTATGTAAAAATTTTTTTATATTAATTCCGGGGATTTTAGAAACGGTTCTAATGATTTTAGGAAACATTTTCTCGTGCACAAATCTATCCAGATTGTCTTATGTCTGACAAAATTAATATTATCTAGTTATCAAGCTAATTTTAGTCACCAGGTAGGTACCTGCTACATATTATGTATGTTTCTAAATTCTTTATTTTACACAAAACACAGCTACACAAGTAAAACTATACAAAATATTTACAACAATTTAGACAGGTACAAAGGCGAACTTATTCCTGTAAAAGATCTCTTCCAGTTAACTTTTGAGCAAAGGAGTTGCCTATATCATATTATTATTATCATATAAAATCGCTGGAAGCTCTTGTTTGCGTCACTTTCATCTTTACAAAAGCGACCTATTTACGTCTTAGCGAAGCACTTTGTTACGATGAGTGATAGTAAAATAAAGTAATGGTTACTGTGTCGTCGAGATGGTCCATCATATTTATGCCGAATCGGTTTTACGAGGGACAAAGATCCATGGATATTAAGTCGGGTAAAATAAAACTTACAAAATAAGCAACTGTGGTAGAAAGTTCGAATAGTGTTACAGGGTGCTTAGCCAAGTTGCCAATCGCTAGCGCTTCATCGTTAATCGCAGCTAACTGTCTTTGTCGCACTAATATGAAAGAGTGACAGAGAGGGAAAACTACGTTACGCTACTAAGCGCTAGCGATTGGCATCTTGGCTAAGCACCCAGTAGGCTTAGCACATGATTAGTGCGACAATATGTCGCCGCGAGATATAATATCCATCCCACTTTTACTCATATAGTTAGTAAAGGATGGAAAATCTATCTCGCGGCGACATACTGACATACCAATCATGTGCTAAGCATACTGGAGAGATACGTTTGGATGAATGAGGTATACCGTTTCGTCAGTAGAAAAAAGTAAACAAACCTAAAAACTTGCATTATTTTCATAACGTACTTTTAGAACACCATCTTGGTTTTATCACCAACTTTAAAACTTTTAAAACCACAAACCTTGAGTTCACATAGGTACCTACTTGTTTAGTAAAAATTATTAGGTAATATTTATTAGTAAGTACATGGAATGTTTTATTAGTATTAGAAAAATAATTTACAAACGTGTTTCACGATACGTGTTAAAGTAAACACGTCAAATGCTATGGAAAGTCATCAACAATTTGCTTACTTTTTTTTATTTTCTTCAAACGAATGGTATAGGTAATAACTAATAAGCATAAGTTATGTATTCGGTTAGGCATTCTTTTTACGACAAATCGGTACACTGACTATTATTGTCTAAATTTGGAGAGAAAAATTACATCAATCAAAAATAATCATATCGTCAATGCCAGCATTCTCCAAAATACCCCAGCTATGGGGTAGCATGACTTGGAGGTTTATGAAATACAGTCGAAATTTTGATATTTAAGATCGGTAACCAAAACACGACACTTTAAGTAATTTTTACTGTTGTTTCTGCAAGTTCAACCAATAGGAAAGTTCTGACCTTCAAATACTTAATTCTGATGTGTTGCAAAGAATTGATAACGTGGCGATTCTCCGAGAACGTTTTAACCGCTCGAATTCGTCATTATCTTTCCGCGATTCTTACCAGGGTGCTTAGCCAAGTTACCAATCGCTAGCGCTTAATCGTCAATCGTAAGCGAAACGCAGCTAACTGTCTTTGTCGCACTAATATGAAAGAGTGACAGAGAGGGAAAACTACGATACGCTACTAAGCGTAAGCGATTGGCAACTTGGCTAAGCATCCAGAACGGAAAGACGAGTGGCAACAACATTACGCTAGACTTGGCCAATGCCAAGTCGATCGTTAAAACGTTATTCAGTACCAATGTACTGAATAACGTTTCAATGATCAACTTAGCTGTGGATACATGCTATCTCATAAAGCCTATGGCAATAATCAAAGCAAGTGAGTGGATAAGACAGTTGTGAACATACTCGTAATATCTGTGTATGACTCATGAAACTTGACAGTTTTCCCGGAAACTTCAGCCGAAGCTAAAGCACACGCAATTAGTACTTCAGCTCGAGCACTTTGTACTGGTCAGACAACTCAATTTAAACTCCTAGCGTCTTATGCACTTCGTTGACTACGCATGTGCATGGCTTATCATGGTTTTGATAGGACTTTGTCTAATATTTGAATTCATATCTCCCACTACTGAGTACGTTCCACCAATGCTTAAAAGGGGTTGTATTTTAGCCACGCTAACCCAAAGTGGGTGGGAGACTCATGTACACTTGGGTTTTTCGCAAACTTATGCAGATTCCCTTTCGATGTTTTCTTTCACGGAAAGCATATTGCATTCCGGACAGAAGTGTCAAAAGACTCGTTCGCTCATTCGAATTTGAACTGAAGTTCTCTGGATTTCAAATCGAATGTCTGAACCAGTCGGCAACTACCGTTGTGTTGTGTTATATAGATGTACCTACTTAACTAAATATATTTTGGGTGGAAAACGCGCCAATACTCAGGTGTGACGAAGAACTGCAACGAAGAGTATTAAACTGTGACGAATGCGAGAGCGGTACTATTGGTCTTTGAAAATACTTTATAGGTACCTAATAAATCAAAAGTTATAATTATCATCCCTTACTTACTTCAGTTGTTTAAGGCAAATATTATTATTGTCTCTTCAAAGTCTTCAGGAAAAATTGCAAAGGTTCATACACAAAGTGCAGAGTTGTCCGTGTATGGGTTTAGCTAATCGATTGCTTTAAAATCGGAAATATCGATTAAATTTTAATGCTTGTGTTTTCAAATTCTCCACAGAAACGTACGGCTATTTTTGCATATAAAAATGTAGAAAAATGGGTAGCCTAGCCTAGCGGTAGATGTGCTAAAGATGTGCAAAAGTGCATCCTTCATCCGGAGGTCCTTGGTTGAATTTTGATTGTTATTTTACTCTATCGTGAAAAAGAGTCCCAACTCAACTGGTCAACTATCTACCCACTCCAGCGCAGATAAAATTCGGTATTTTTTCTTTGTATGACATCAAATATTTACACTTGTTCAAAACTATTTATAGCCTGTTTCAACCGAAAAATTCTGCTAAAACACGTCGAGAATCATTAGTAACCCTGTCGTATTGAAAATATCATCATTCGGACTCCAACTAGCTGTTAAGAGCTTTGCACACGTGCAAATACTGCTCACATCTTCCATAAAATGTCGTATCTTATCCACAAAATGGGGGCAGTTATGTCTTTACGGCTTCAGTGTACCCCTGAGATCGAGAGCTCTAGCGAAATATGTTCTGCAAGGGATGTTTTGTTCAGAGCAGTCTCTAAATGTGACCATGTAACCAGTATAGAAAGATCTCCAATAAAATTTACTTCTTAAAGCGTTTGAGGTCACACCAATATTGGTTCGTGTAAGAGCCTGGTGATATGAATGGCATTGCAGCTCCAGAAGCTAGAAATGTGCAGAATAAAAAGTAATGTGTTGTGCAGAGCAGATACGTGTGTTTTGAAGGCAGTGAAACGTTTATTGTCCTTGTGTCGTGTTTTTAATGGTTGCACCCTGTTGGCAAGTTTCCTAATTTTTGTTGTCTTTACATATTATCTGTTTAATGGTGAGCTATTTAATTTTCTCTTTAAAATAATCCTTTTTGCACTTTTTTTTCTTATTATTTGATTTTCCTGTATATGTTTTATCTATTTCTTTACAAATGCCTGAAACAATGAAATATGATGTTAATTTACGTTTATTTTTTCAGTATACTTTTGCTAAATTGTATGTTATAAAGGCTTAAAGCAATAATATCAATTCATGAACTAAGCGTTTATTTTATTTATAATGCTCATAAATTAATTCTGTACAATTTTCTTTTCAGATACTCTGTTATAATAGACTTACAATAAAGTTCACTTTCAAGTATTATATTGCTGAAGTAAAGAGCTGAAAATGTAATTTCGCTGTCATGTTATTACAATTATTTAGCTTTAATTAAATAACAACAGGCTTCCAATTAATTACTCCAGCCCTTGAAAAAACAAATATATATCCTATGAATCACCCTACTCTGAATTAATGAAGCAAATATCACCTCATATTATTGAAACAAACACACAGTTATCTACTTAACAGGTCTATTTTATCACAAATTCAACTCAAATACGAGTGTAGTTTGTAAAAATGGCAAGTCTATCACGCGGTGACATAGACATACTGTCGCTCCATCATGTGCAAACCCACCAGTTAAATACACGTAGGTATAGAAATACACGCCACATGATCTTCTGTACCTAATCAATCTTATCATGCCCATTAAATCTAGTTTCTGTGAGTATCGGTGAATCATTCAAAACTATTATTAGAATACCTGTGATCTAAATTTAGAATGATTCCGCCACTTACTCGTACTACCAACTTAGGTTACAAGCTTTGGTATTTAATCCACACTATTATTATAATCGACTTTAATACGTATTCAATTAAGACGCCAAATTCAACATTGTATGACATCCTAACTATCTTCAACCAAAAAGTAAAGTATATATTTTATAGTATGATTTTTGGTCTCCCAAGTGCACCATAAGCTATGCTTAGTTAATTTCATATAAGTTTTTATTATAATTTTTCATACGTAGCTGTAAAAAATGCTGTTAAATTGGTGTTTCCATTCCAAATAGTTAGCGGAACATGGTGTCCTGGGTCACGTTTTATAAAGTTACATTTTACAATTTCGCTTACTGTAATAAGGAATTTCCGCGAGCGTTACAACCGCCGTGACATCGGTGGCTAGATTATTTCCCGATTTTCGTGGGTATCTTATAATTTTTTTGGATATTTTGATAGTTGTTAACTACGTCTACAAATATTTCCAAAAAATCTTGCATCTGTCACGAGATTCGTGTGATAAGGCTGCCACCGAAGTCACGGCGGTTGAGATGCTCGGGGAAATGCCCAAATTTAATAGTAACTTTATAAAAAGCGACCCTGATACATATTGATAAACCATGACTTAAAAAGCGTTCCGCGATCGGTTCTCAAAACGCGCCACATCAGCGTTAACATTTTTTTATCGAACAATAACCAAGAGAAATTGTTTCTGTTAAGTTTTTAATTGTCCTCATTACAGCCGTGAGCTGAGAGCCAGAGCTGCGGTCAGCTGTCACGTACAGACCATCCATACTATATTCTATTACATTGTGGCCGATGGCGAGAACGGCCAGCGTAATGTAATGTTTTAATGTTTGCATCAATAATTTGCTGAATGTAAATGCTGAATGAATAGGAATTAATAGCGACGATATTATAGTCTGGCAAAAGAGTGTAAAAATTAAAAGGCAACATCATGTTATCCCGTATTCTTTACATTAATTTGAATAGGACGATACTACAGTATTGGTGCTTTATAATGTCTACTCTTCTTTTCCAGATTGTATATTACAGAGCATCCCAAAATTATGAGACATGATGGCAAAGCACTTTAAATATTGTAAATAGGGTATTTTTGCACTAAATAAGACTATAATTATTATTTTTAAACGTCAGTAATTCTGTATTCACAGATTTGGAGTAGGTACTTCTTTCTTAGTTTTGGGCCGCTCTATGTAGGTATTTGGAGTGTATGACTTTTAACTGATATGAGCATTCAAAACGCAAAATATTGCCAAGTATTCGAGCAATAATGTGATTGGATAGAGTGAAGTGAGAGGAGACAGGGTGGTCCTTAACTAAAACTTGAAACCAGACTAAATAATGTAGCTAACTATACTTCGAAATGACAAAGCTAAAATATCCATCTATTTTTGTATTTCAAACTGAATTGTTTTAGGGAACTAGTTTCCCAAAAAATCAAAAGAATCCAAGTCTAAGCTCCAGCTCATAAACAAAGAAATGCGGTGCAACTGGCCACATAGAAAAACGTTACCAATTTTTTTGCAAGAAAACCTAATATTGGAAACAGCTTACATTCACTTAGACGTAAGGCTTAAATATCGCTCTCAATCAATACCAGCATCGGTATTGAAAACACGCCTCCCTAAATAAGGGTTGGCCCTCGGGACCCCATAAACTGGACCTGCACGGTCTCTTAGGACGTAATACGTCATTCTTGGACTCCCAAATTCTGCCAACGTAGGCTTCGAAAAAAGATGTTGCGTTTTTTGTAAAACGTGGAAGGGATTTTTATGAAGATTCTTTTCTTCACTGCAATAACTAATAAGTAAGTATATCAGGAGTCTTTACCAAGATGCGATAAGCGAAACGTTATAAATTTAACGTAAGATTACATTACCATAGGTAATGCACGTAAAACGTCACATCGCTTGTCTGGAAAAACGGCCTGCATTCTTTGACAACTTAGCCCGTGGTGATCCAGTCGGTCCACGTATGTGCCACTGCCACAAAAGCAAAAGTGAGGGGTATATACAGCTTAGTCCTGAGTCTCAGGCCTAAGGGATGTATCCAGGAAAGTACCAGCACTAGCCGATGAATGAGCATGCAGCCTACTGGCTACCATCATACCATCAGCTTCTCGGATTTTGAGCGGCAAGACTCGCAAGGTCCTTAATGTTGTAGTTACTATTAGTAGTAGTTATAGGACCTCGTGCAGGGTCCGCCCGGATAACTACCACCGTCTTACCCGTTAACCTGCAGCTAAAAAGCAGTGTTTGCACTGCTGTGTCTCGGTTTGGGGTTAAAATAGCCGGTGTAATTACTGGCATAGATAGAGGCAATCCATCCATCAATTGGACATAGGTGATTTAGAGAACGCTATGTCCAAGGGCCTCAGTTCCTGCATTCCATCAGGTGGGCTGAGAGCTCAGTTGTCTACCTTCGTTACATAAAAAGACACAAAAACCGTCAAGTTAAATAGGTGCCAATAGAGATACCGATAAAACTTAACTGTCTCATAACAATTTATATCCAAGCAACGTTTTAATGGGTTAAGTTACGAATACAGAGTGGTAAATAAGTTTATTTACCGCAAAAAGCAAACCGATGCATAACATTGTCATAACAAGCTTCTGTTTTAACTCGGAAACTCCTGATTTAGTCCCGGAGGGCACAACTTTGTCATACGAACGAGGCCAGCTAAGTACCAACATATTGTTTTTACATGCACAATTTTACTTTTAACAACCAACCTACTCATTTATCTACTAAGCTTTGGTATTTTTCTTAAATTTACTCTAGTTAAATACACATTTATTCAAAACATATGTATGAAAATTAAAAAAAGTATTCCACTTATTCCTTAGACGATTTATTTTCCAACACATGTAAAACATAACTTACCGCTTTAATATCATTTTAATTACAAAAAAGTGTTAAAGTTACTTCTTCAATCAAAAATCGCGAATCAGATCCTAAATTGAGATACATAAGATACTAACAACAAATATAGACAAGTACTCTACTTCTTCAGTTAGCATTTTAAATATCTTCCTTTATATGCTAAAATACTTGCAGAATTGTTTTTAGTTACACCAATATAGTATCATAAAGACGAGTAAATTCATAAAAACAATACACCGGACTCTTACCGCAGTGTCTCTTTTGTTTACATGGGAATGTCTATCTTTTGTTCGTGTTTGTAGCCGATATTTCATAGCTATAGTTCTAGCTCGCGGTGAGATCAGTGCCTAAGTATGAAAAATGCCCGATAAGAAGAGGGGCATAATTTCAAAGCCTATAATACGAGGTCAAATGAGATTTCACCTTGAAAGAGCTTTATTTGAACATTACACAATGTTTTTGTCGTGGAGTCGCACTACACCGTTTTACCTCGTTACCGCTTGGTCACTTGTTTTTTTTTTCTACATACAACAATGTGTCAATTATGGATCTTTTGTTTTTTGATAAAAGCCGGCTTGTCGCCACTTTCCATTCCTTTTGTTGGTAATTTTCCACTTGAACGTCCGATGATAGCATAGTATCCAAACAAAAAAGGCAGTAGACTGTTCGTGGATGCTATACTATCCCATGAAGTCGAAGGAGACACAGTTGATTATAGCGGCATCTAGCGAAATATAGAGGCATTATTTCCTAATTCCCTTGTTGCAACAACGTAGCCTAATAAACTAGTTTGCGCTAAAAAATATATATGGCAGTGTACGCTCGTTACTCAGTCGATAAAAAATTATAATTTGTCAGTGTTGGGTCAAACTGCCTGAGTGTTTGCTAAGGACTCCTAGTTATGTCGTAAGTATTTCACGTTAATTTACATATTTTTGGGGTTATTATACATAAAAATGATCAGGAACGTGTGCTCTATACGATAATGTGTATCATCTTAAGTTTTTGACAGTGTGATACCTGTCAAGTGAGTTTAAAATATGAAGGTTATCTTTCTTATTTTTTTACCGATGTCTTAAGTTTAACCTTGATTATAGTCAAGAATCATTAGGTATTTTACAATGACTATCATTGTATTTTAATAATTGTATTTTCATTTATACTCCTGATTTTTTTTATTATTATACCTTAAGTAGTTTAGAAAATATAAACGTTTTTGTAAAATCTTGTGACTGCGCAGCGCGGGGCGTACGTCGCTAAAAAAACCCGGACAGTTGACCGGAATATGGTCGCGCGGGGTGGATGTTCAAGTGGTTATAAAGGACACTGTTACAATAGATATTTTACGCTACCTGTATCATGCAGCTTTTGGCTTGAACAAAAAAAGATAAAACATCCGGAAGACGTTATTATCAATTATTTTTATGTGTATCAGTAATTATAACCAGATCGTGAGGCAAAAAAATATTTTTTTTGAAAACTTATTAAAACTTTTTGTGAAAAGGGAATGAAATGATTTTGTTAAGTAAATATTTTGATTCTCTCTCTCTACTCAAATTTCGCCACTGATGCCTGATGTACCGCTCGGTCACTCGGTCTTGGTGGCCGGACATTGGTGACCATGGTTCTTTGGTATATGACATCTAATATTTATAATTTAAAATAATCGTAATTTTTACTCTTTTTGTTTTTAAGTTAGTTTTTATTTAGATTAAATTCATATTAGAATGTATAATATTTTTAGTATGCCCTTTTAAAAATAAATAAAAACGTAATCCCATAGAAAAATATAACAATTATTAAAGAATATGTTGAAATTGAAACATTTGTACTTTAAAACAAAAATACCTAATAAATACCTTGTGTTGTGGATACTAAGCGACGACATAACGTAAAAGACACAAAAATATAGGTACAATACTTAAATATTCTATATGGGTAATTCACCAAAAATAAAGCTGTTAAATGCATCTCTGAAATGGCCGTATAAAGTTTTAATGCACGAACATCGGGATTAGACTGCACGGAAAATGTCAGCCTTTCTGCAAGATTACTTTCTGTGCGAGACTGTGGAGCCATATTGCAACATATGTAGATATTAAGAGTCCGGTATCACGATTTGAAAGTGAAAATAGTTAATAATGTCATAACGCATATAAATTGCAATTAGTAAGAAGGATACTCGTAGTATGAACCAGGGATCGGATAACGGTTTTTTCTCCATACAAAAGAACGGTTCGAATTCCGTTCTTTTTCGTTCTTCGGTATATTTTTTTCGTGAATGTAGGTAGTAATTCAAATTACGATGAAAATAATTACATAAAATGTTTAAAACTACATAAAAAGTGTAAAACATTTTAAAATATTTAGCTGTTTCGAGGTTTTTCTAAAAAAAACCCGTTCCGATCCCTGGTATGAACTATTGGTATTCAAAATAGTACATTACGACACAAGTGCGAAAAACATGAAATTCGAAAGGAATGGCGATGTTTTAAAACACGACCGATAGGGAGTGTTTTAAATCGACACGAGTTACGAATTTCGTTTTTGCACGTGTCTCATACGACGTTTTTTGTACAGGTGGCCCTCCGAAGTTTTGGACCTGACGTAAAATGACCCACTTCTCGCACTAGAGCCTAAAAAAGGCACCATCTGTACTAAAAAAATAGTTTTGACATATTTATATATATATATATATATATATATTATATTATCATTTAAACTGTATTATTATTTGTTTTTTTTTAACATTCGATTCTTGGTGACTTTGTTTTAAGGTTGATTGTGTATAAAAGTGCATTCAGACCAAACGAGCATTCGCTATTCTATCCCCCACTCTACGAAATCAACGAATCACGTTTTGTGTAACGATCGAATTTCGTAGAGTGGGGGGGATAGAATAGCAAATGCTCGCTTGGCCTGAATGCACCTTTATACTGTAACTAGAATTTTCACAGTAGTAAACGTGTTTCTTATTCAGTATAACATAATTGTTCATTTCTTGCTTGTATAATTGTGCAGTTCTTTAAACTTTTGAGCAAATAATAGATGTAAAGCCATCAAAGTGTGTTAAAAAGCACTAGTGACATAATTTGAATTTGTTTTGTTAGTAGTTGTAAAGAATACATTTTCCTCACAGGGTTTGGCTTGTCAGAACTTGTTTGTGTCACGAGTACATAATACTGAACCTCTTTGTTCCTTGCAAGGCTCTTAAAGTAGGTATTTTATCTATTTTGCCTTATCGTGGTAAAGTGTTACGTAAATTAGCTTTGAACACATTTACAACAATAAGGTTATCAAGATACAAACGATATTTTTAGTAAGGAGATTATAATATTGATTGTATTTGGGGACATAGTAAGTACAGTAAGTAGTTCAGGTAAACGCTCATATACTATATTGTAATTTGTGGTCTGGGGGGTTACCATGACGTAGTAATGCGATTCAGTTTATGTCGAGAGAAGGCTATACGAGTCGTATATCTCTGTCCCTTTCCCTGTACCTAAATTGAATAGCATTAGTACGTCATAGGAACTCCCCTGGTAGTGTCAGATGTGCGCCAATAAAAAAGTATTCTCGAAAAGTATTTGGCAAATTTCACAATTTTTTTTCGTAGAGTTGCCATAATATTTTAACACGCTTTTATTAGGTTCACTGGTACCTATGTATGTAAGAAAATCTTGGAATTCATGTTACTTTTACCCACTTCCCGACGTTCGACTAGGATGAAATTTTAAACATAGGTACTCTGAGTTGCGATGACAATACATACTTAGCTAAGAAATCTAATAATTATGGCTGCCGCTTGAAATCTACCCCCATGACGTAGGTACATATGAAATGAAAGGATTCACTGATATTACTAAGCAATAAATATTATTTTTAAACAGAATGTGACACTGAATGTACCTACTCTCTATGTATACATGTATAATATAATAACATGTCACATATTCGTTTATAAACAAAACTATGATTACACAAAATGAAATTTAAATTGTTAAGTTTTTGTTATGAAAAGTATTTTAACTAATTCATATTTTTCTATCAATGTTGATAACAAAATGACTTATTCGAGAATGTTGATTTAAAAATGACTTATTCGAAATACATTCTAGTACAAAAAGGTACTCACCTTTTTTAATCAGCATTTTTTACAATCGGCCTCTTCAAATAAAACGTTTTATGGGACAATGCAAGACCCTTTTTAAATCATTGTCCAACAAAACAGATTTACACCCGACTCGTACCTTTACAAGGACCTTTAAAAATTGACACAGGATTACATAATTGGGATGTAAAATGTACAGGTAAAATGCTTTTTTAAATAACCGCTGGATATTTTTTTATACTTTTAAACTTTTTCTTCTTAGTATTCTTATAAGTTAGGCCGAGATTACACATTTGAGTTCTTACGTTAGTTGTGAGCTACGAACAAATAAAACATGGAAGCCGCACGCCATACTAAATTGCCTTTCAAAAACGGTCCTAAATTTTAGTTGACAAGTGTCACCCTTTAATGCATCACGGTAATGAATTTAAATATCAACCTATAAAATCATAAGCTGCCATTTAAAAATAGTTGTGATTGGTCCATAAAAAATTTGATTGGCTATTGGCTATATTCTATAAACATTTGTCAAACATGTTGCGCCGAAATATGCGCGGTGTTAAGAAAAGCGCTATGTCGTGCACATAATGATATCCAACATCTCATCAGAAATAAAACGGAATTATAAAAAAACGAATTCACAACGATAACGTTCATTTCGTATAACTGGGGCCATGACCCGTTATAGGGTAATACCAAGTTTTACATCCGAGCGGAGCGATGAACGGAATTTTATTTATCTAATGCTCAGCTTGGACGCTTTGGAGACACTTTTATACAGTGTGTTACCAACATCCAGGCTTCTTTTGAAACCGAGCAATGATATGCAGATGCTTAATCAAACCCTGAGTATGTGCTAATTAAGAACTCAATATTTAAACGTTTTTAACTTTGTAAGAAAAGTTCACTGAGCACTAAGCTATACACGCTTCACATTGAACGTTCGAAAGAAATAAAATTAATTGTGAACTTAATTTTAATGTTTTATATATATAACATGAAAACGATTGCTAGTATTTAATATAATTTTCGTAAAAACCCGGGTCATGGTAACACACTGTATACAAATAACAGTTTGTGGTGTTTTTTTATAAAATAAACATGTTTATCCTGAATTGACATAATAAAAATATACCCCCTTATTCATAAACGTTTGTTAACTTAACAAGCCGCTAATAATAGTTTGTCCTTTTTGCTCTTATGGACACATTGTTAAGACCGAAAGGGACAAACGATTATTAGCGGCTTGTTAAGTTAACAAACGTTTATGAATAAGGGGGTTAGTATTTAACTTGAACAGTAATTAAGGAGGAATTAAATGTATACTAAATAAAACCTGGTCAAGTGCGAATCCAATTGACACACGCGCCGAGTATTAGGTACAGTCGAGTTCATAAATGTATGAGCAAATCCAAGGCTTCAAAAATAAATGACCATAGTTTACATATTAATGTGACACATCTTCAGATTTATATAACACATATTTTTGATTGGAAATATGTACCTACACATATTTTTGATTGGTGAATCTGTTCAGATGCATATGTAGTTTTCTATGCTCATTGATATTTGAACCCTTGGATTTGCTCATATATTTATGAACTTGACTGTACAAACTTTAATTTGGTTATCGGGCATTTTCCATAGTTAATTTTATGCTACCTCTTTGTCGGCGTGGTTAATATGTGTACATATACCAAGTAGCAAACTTTTTAGTATTAACAGCCACGGAGCTATGCTGTGAACAGACAGGCAGATATGGCGAAACTATTAGTGTTGCTTGTTAACTACGGAACCCTAAAAACGGAACCATGCCTACATTGCCTACAGCAGCGCCAGAAACAAAACAAAGAAAAAAACCGGCCGTGAGCATATCGGTCCATGCTCAGTGTAGGGTTCCGTAGTTATTCAAAAACGGCTGGGCCGATATCATCCCCATTTCACCAATTGGAGAGGTACCCGAAACAAAAAATGTTTTCCAGTCTTGATCATGATTAATATGTATACCTGTTCCAAATTGCAGATTTCTAGTATTAACGGCCACTGAGCTATGCTGCGGACAGACGGACAGACGGACATGGCAAAACTATAGGGGTTCAGTTTTTGCCATTTTGGCTACGGACCTTTAAAAACGTAAAAAAAACGTTATTCAAACGTTTCTCTGTTCAATGAACTTTAGTTTAATTTGAGGATGTTCCACGGATATTAGCAGGGTTATATTAGGACGATAAAGCAAGCGGTGACGAAAAATGACGTCATTAAACTTGTAATTTACGGCTTATGAGAGTAATCTCCGTTGATGCGACGGTGGAGTGGGATTTGATTGGTCGCGGGAATTCGATTTTTAAGCGACGTTCGGCGGTTTTAAATTTCGCCATTTTAACAGTGGTCCAAACCGCAAAATGGGCAGGTGTAATCAAACTATGTAACCCAGCATTCCTAGATTTGCCTATACAAACATTGGCCGTCAAAACATTTGGACTATCGTCGTAGGAATTACTAGGATAGGCTTTGCCCAGTGTAATTCGTAACCACAATCCATTTTTATCAACTTATCATTTTTGTGACGTGTTTTGTGACGTGTTTGCATTATGATGGTCACATGTTTGTCATTTATCGTGCTACTCGTCACTTTAGCACTTGCTTACCTACTCATTAGAACGTGACGGTAACACCGGTAAGAAAAAGGCGAAAAATTCTAAAAATGTAGGTGTGAAGATTGTAGGTCTACCCATACAAAATTTTAACTAAACGCCTTTGTTATTAACAGGGATTGTTGAACTGAGTATTATATCATTTGTGTGTTGTTTTAGATATAAAACAACACACAATTTTTTTAATACAAATAATAGCAAACAATGGTCATTAGTAACGCAGTAGGTACTTGAATTAATTTCAACTTGTAGTACGGATCAGCGTGGACCAATTATTTTCTAGTAATAACTGGGTCAAAATTATTTTCGTTGTCTTTTTTCATACCAATCTGTCACGCTTTTAGTTGCTGTTTCGACTCAGTATATAAAAAAATCCGGAGAACTTGTATTTCTTTTTTACGCTAGATTGAAATCCATACATCAGAAATAGAAAACAAAACATCATCTCATACAAAAATCACCTCTCTGCGTCACGTTTTTTAGAGACACAAAATAAGACAACGAAAATAATTTTTACGTAGCAGGGGTGCTGACTTGCAGCAAATGTACATGGTCGCAAATTTGTTGCAAAAATAGGCTACGTCAGTCACATGAGAGCACACGAGCGACGCTCTCAGTAGCCAGTTCTACCGGTCGCCGTGGGCGAAATCAGTCAGGAAGAGATGATGATGATACATCTGAGGGATAACGCTGAAAATCGTTGACATATTTTTGAAGCCAACACTAACAGATAGGCATTTACAAAACTTTTGTAGGTAGCATAGGTAAAACGGTCATTATCAAAATATATCATTCAAATCTTAATTCAAATTACCATGTCATTTTTTGACAATGAAAAAAGTGGCATATTAAGAGGAATCTAGATTTCAAATTCCATTGAAAAAAAATGGCTACGGTAATTACATCCAGATCTAGACATTTAAGAATGACCGAAAAGAACTGACAAACATGTCAGCCTCCGTAGCCTAGTTGGTAGCGACCCTGCCTACGAAGGTGGAGGTTCCGGGTTCGTATCCCGGCGAGGGCATTACTTGGGTATTTATTTATCACAAATATTTGTTCCTCGGTCATGGATATCTATGTATTTAAGTATCTATATGTATCTATCTATTATATAAATATTGTCGCCTGGTACCCACATCACAAGCCTTAATTGAGCTTACCGCGGGACTAGGTTGATTTGTGTAAGATGTCCCAAGATATGTATGTATTTATTTATTTACTTGTGACGATAAATATCCAGGAACAAACTGGATTAATATAGCTCAAAATAGAGAAAAATGGAAAAATCTGGAGGAGGCCTATACCTTGCAATAGGGGTTCCTATACCTAACATTTAATATTATGTTATATTAAAAATTTTAATTACAATTACATTATACTTACATACACAACTTTTTAAGATTTAAGAAACTTTTTTTTAAATTTGGTTATGGGAAATAAATGGCTTAAATATAAAAATATATAAAATATATATAGTAGAAAGATAAAAGACGAAGTGCCTCGCGTTGTAGAGATAGCAGGGAACTTAGGCACTTTATTACTTACAGATGGTATTCTGCAGTTTCGGACCAAAGCATTTTAAGGAGTCGGGTATTCTGTGCATTCGCGCGGCGGACTCAAAGGGCTCTGGTTGAGGTAGTCTTGACTGGGGGTAGCATAAGTTTACGTCATTTTGGGATAAGTCCTGTGGAAAAAATGTAAGGTAATATTTAGGAATTTTAATAGTATCTACATTACGACACAAGTGCGAAAAACACGAAATTCGAAACAAATGGCGATGTTTTAAAACACGACCGATAGGGAGTGTCTTAAATCGACACGAGTTACGAATTTCGTTTTTGCACGTGTCTCGTACGACGTTTTTTAGTACAGATGGCCCTCCGAAGTTTTGGATCTGACGTAAAATGACCCACTTCTCGCACTAGAGCCTAAAAAGTACACCATCTGTACTAAAAAATATTGTTTGGTGTGGTTTTGTTCAACAATCCCTATATGGACACGTCACATTATCAGCCTATCTCAGTCCGCTGCTGGCCGTAGGCCTTTCCTTTTAACTATGCGTATAGAATGCCCATAATCGCCACGCTGGGCAAGCGGATTGGCGATCGCAGTAATATATCCACTATGATGACGCAGCAGCCCATCATCAATCTTCTATCAAAGAATATCACGTATGCCTTTATACATAATATTGCTTTTATTTTGTTTCAATTGTAGTTCATTTATATGTAGATCTCTTCAATGTTATGTAAGTACAATACAACGTTGCATTATAATTATATAGGTACAGTAGAGTTCATTAATTGTACACATTTCTTCACCTTAGTCCACTGAATTAAAGTGTAAATTTGTGTATATATTTATGTACCCTGTGTCTGTAAATTAATTTTAGGTAAGTATAGACAAACCAAAAGTGTACGGTATTGACTACCCTAAATACCTTTACACACCCTAGTCTTATTTTTAAACTCGTAGTTTAATTTAGTTGGATATAATCCGTACACATAATTATTTGTGAATGTTTATTAGATTTTATAATACTCACCTGAAAGTTTAATAGGTACCTAGCTCCTAACACTAAAACAGCCACTGAACCATTAATTATTCTACCGCTTTCACAACACAATATCCTACGAGGAAGTGTGGGCACCCTACGAAGGAATCCGCACTTAATGACTACCCACGGATACCTTGCTAAGCGGATAGACTCAGGTATTAAGTCAAATTGAATGCTGATTGAATATTGAGCACGGGAAGGGTTAGTTAACGGTCTGAAAAAGGGTTAGGTAGTCTGTGATTATGTTGCAAGCTGAAAAATTATATTGCGATCTTAGTATGACTTAAAACGGGACTATTATAGTCCATTTCAAATACGAAGGCCCGATGCCACATAAAACTTTTGTCATTTAATGGGTCCACTACAAATTGGCACGTGTCGTCCACCGATGTATGCAAAGAATATCACGCCACAAAAGGGTCTGACCTGGATGCTTAGCGAAGTTGCCAATCGCTAGCGCTTAGTAGCGTATCGTAGTTTTCCCTCTCTGTCACTCTTGCATATTAGTGCGACAAAGACAGTTAGCTGTCTTTCGTTTACGATTGACAATGAAGCGCTAGCGATTGGCAACTTGTCTAAGCACCCAGTTATCTTTTGTTATCACTGATCCTATTGTTGAAGCCTAAAGGTGCGTTTAAACCAAAAGAGCATTCGCTGTTCTAGCGCCCGTTCTACGAAATCAACCAATCACGTTTTGTGTACCGATCGAATTTCGTAGAGTGGGAGGTTAGAACAGCGAATGCTCTTTTAGTTTGAACGCACCTTAATGACTTTGCCAAGTGGAATCGGGCATTCGTATTTGAAATGGACTTTACCATGTAAATTGCAATTATTGAGTTCCCGAAATTTCGGCACTGCCGCCAATACCATCTTCTCGGAGTAACAGTCACTCAGTGACATGATAAATATCCCGTTTTAAGCCATACTAATGCCCGGTTTTCACTGCGAGCGGAGCGGAGTCATTAATGGGTCCGTTTAACTTTCACAGCTGCTGTGACTCGTAGCCATCAACTGAATAGTGAACCGTAGCGAACGATGAACGTGAAACGGAGCCATTAATGAGTTCGTTCCGCTCTCAGTGGAAAGCAGGCTTTATAATATGTTTTGTCCCATGCGTTTAGAAAGCAGACGATAAATTATTATGTTTCAAACTCAAATCACTAAAATAATGTGTTATTTATCGTCAAAATATAAGCAACAATTTCCACAATTTCATATGAGGTTAACGATATGCATGTAATTGATATCATGGTTAAACTTGGCTTTCCGTAATCAAATTACTGAACATAATGCTCAATGTAACTAGTTACGCCAGCACAATGTAACGAGAGTATCTAGATGTATTATATCCTTAGGCACTGGTCTCATCGCGAGTTACTAAGGTTATGTCCTGCGTAGGCGATTCAAAGCGACGAGATTTGCAAAGCGATTCGATTGCCGTGTTCTGAAAAGTGAAAAATCATATCGAACGGAAATTTTCAATAAACAAAATGACACACTATTCGCGCGTCGCGTCTCGATCGGGCGAAAATATCAAACAAACTACCTTAGCACATGATTGGTGCGATAGTATGTCGCCGCGAGATAGATCTCCCGTCCTTTACTAGCTATATTAACAAATGAAGGACGGATAGTCTATCTCGCAGCGAGATACTGTCGCGCCAATCATGTGCTAAGCATACTGATCCAATTCGCGTTGTCCGTACCGTACGCGCCGGGGTTGGTCGCGTAGGTAGGAAACTTGTATTATAGCGGCTGTTCGATTTTAGTGCGTCGCCGCGCTTCGCTTAGCATTCACAAGGGAATCGCTCAGCTAAACTTTGGAACGAACTGTCACAAGCGGTGTTTCCGGACCGATACGACCTTCAAACCTTCAAGAAAAGAGCGTACTCCCACCTTAAAGGCCGGCAACGCATTTGCGACGCCTCTGGTGTTGCGGGTGTCCATGGGCGACGTTAATCGCTTTCCATCAGGCGATTCGTCTGTTCGTTTGCCACCTATAGCATAAAAAAATAAAAAAAAACCTAAGATGCCGCGTAGAGCTATGAACTCCGACCTATAAACACGAACAAAAGATACGCACACCCATGTATAAAAAAAGAGACACGGCGATACTCGCCCGGCGGTGATAGCTGATAGCTGGCCTAGTATTGCCGTGTCTCTTTTATTTATACGGGAGTGCGTATCTTTTGTTCGTGTTTATAGCCGATTGTTCATAGCTTAGTAGCTCGCGGTGAGACCAGTACCTTAGCTGGCGGCTGTTTAATTTTATCGCGTCGCGTCGTGTAGCAACGCTTCGCTTCGCATTTACAAGGGATTCGCTCACCTAAGACGCCGCGTAAACTATGAACTCTGGGCTATAAACACGAACAAAAGATACGCACTATCGTGTAAAAAAAAGAGACACGGCTGTGATAAGTAGCTGATAGCTGGGCTAGTATCGCCATGTCTCTTTTATTTACACGGGAGTGTGTATCTTTTGTTCGTGTTTATAACCCAGAGTTCATAGCTTAGTAGCTCGCGATGAGACCAATGCCTTAATGTCTATATATCCAGGCGTTGATGCAACGTTCAGAGATATCTAGGTTGCCTAGTGTTCAGTGAATTAGACAATTTACTTAGGTAATTGTACGGTCGGCTCTAATAATATGTATACGATTTTGATCCTTAAGCCTTTGACTTACGTTCCGAAATGTGTACATATTATTAGACGTGACTGTAGCATTAGCAACCGTTGAGTATTTGCTTTTGATCTGAGAATACCTATACAGGGTGTTACACGAGCCACTGAAAACATTGAACGGGGTGATTTAGTAGGTTATACTGAACAACTTTTATGGGGCCAATCACGAAATCTAAAAAAAAATCTTTTTCATACCTTTTGACCACAGAATTAGATTTGGATAGAAGAAACAAGTTCATTCATTTGTATGGCGGCCGAGCGTGTCAGATTTTGTACTGAAGTTGTTACTTGCCTATGATTTTAAATAAGTCTCAGGCGCTTGAGTATTCATATTTTTTTGTGTCGTTACAATTAATATTACTTAAGGAGGCATTATTAATGTTTTTGTTCACTTCAACTTACCAAATTTGATGCCCGAAAGCTGCAAGCTGCGATTAAAGACGGACAACTCAGTGGATTTCACTGAGTTCATTTGACACGCTAAGTAGATACGTTTGCTTGATCTATGATATATAATATATGACAACTGTGCTTTTGACCGATTGATCACGACATTTTGTATGATAGAGCCAGATTTTTTTTTGAGATTTCTGGGTTAGCTCCATAGTAAAAGTTGTTCAGTATAACCTACCAAATCACCCCGTTCAAGGTTTTCATTGGCTCGTGTAACCCGTTGTATACTTAGTTTCGAAGTTAGATTAATATAATTTGCGGCTGTAAAATTATTCATAGGCTCCTGTCACTTAGACAATCAAAGTCAGTGAAATTTGGATTATTAGTGTCGGAAATAGAATAGGATTTCTTTTGTTTAAGGAGACCTTTTAATAGGCCTCTGGGCGGCTAGAGGATAGTTAAAATAGTATAGAAATTAGAAATACTTAATATGTCATCATCATCATTATCATCAGCCTATAATAGTCCACTGCTGGACGTAGGCCTCTCCTATTAACTATTCGTATACGCTAATGCGCTAATGCTAATGCGTCCCTCCTAATGGAGGTAAATGCCTATAATCACCACGCTGGGCAAGCGGATTGGCGATCGCAGTAATGTGTTCATGTATGATGACGCTGCTGCCCATCATCAATCTTTTATCAAATGATGGTCAGTGACACTTCGATCCCTTAGTCGACTCTTACGACACCCGCAGGAGGAGTTAGGGTGGTGACAAATGTATTCTTATTGCCGTCACCACACGGCCACTTAATATGTATTTATTGCTTAAATTATAATTTATATCATTATTAAATAAGCATCTCCATCAGCGAAATGACATCCAATATTGTACATAGGCCTCCTCCAGAGACTACCACAAAGATCATTGAACACACACATCCTTCACCAGGTCGCTCCACCCTGCTCCCAAATTGGACGTTATAAAACAAAGTCACCAAATTAAAAGTTTAAAAACAATCAACTTCAACCGATTTCTCCAAGATCCTATTATCTGTGGTTTCCATTATTGGTTTCCTATCATCAAATCTTTTCTGAATACAAATTCTTGTAAATGAATGAAAATTACTAAAAGCACCATACATGTAGGTACCTATAAAGAGATCCCTCGATTTCTCCAATATTCCATCATCAGATCCCAACTTGGTGCCAACGCGACATACACGTTTGATCACAAAAAAACTGAGTCGAATTGAGGACCTTCTCCCTTTTTTGAGTTCGGTTAACAAAAGACAATGTTTTAAGAATACTAGAAAGTCAAAGATGATGTTAAAATATTTAGTGATGTCATGTTTAAATAGGTATTGGCTGTTGTCTTTTATATAATAATAGTTGCTTTGTGATTGTCACTAAATTGTTAATTTTCTATTTTATTATTATTATTAAAATCATGACGATTAGAGACCTTTTACATCTCTTAATCTTTATTTATCTTTATTCTGACAACTAGAGGACCTTTACATCTCTAGTAGTATAGATAAAGATGCTTAATAATATTGTGAACTTGTAGAATAATAATTATTTATGTTTAATATTATGATCCTTTATTTATTTCTCTTTTTTTATAAAAATGTCTATAAAAATCATTTTTTATTCATTTTTTTTTATTTTGTTTTTTTTATTTATTTTATTATTCAATTTGTTTATGTAATAAATTCTTTAATACATGTTATTTTAATAAGATGTACCTATATTATTATACTGTTTTGAAAAAATAAGTCCACCTGAGTTTACTGGTTCTTCTCAAGAACGGTGTAGGGTTTGAACCAGTAGTAGATTATTTTTCTATCTCTTGATAATGTCAGACTATTCGAAAATGCTTAATAAGCTTACTTGAATAAAGAATAGTTTGACTTTGACTAACATTTTATAACGCCTATGTGGAAGCACCTTAACTTTCGATCAAATTCACCCAACGAGTGATGGACTGATTAACTGGTTATATCCATACATTTTTAACCGACTTCAAAAAAGGAGGTATCAATCCGACGAAAGTTTTGTACAACCGACACTTAGTTCAATGACAACAAAATGACCTAAATACCTTCAACATAACTAAAAGATAAGCTTAAAATATTACGAAACCGATGAACTTTATATCCCAAGCGCCATACAATAGAGCATTCATAGTTGACATATCGACCGTTTGGTTAAGTCACAATAAAGTTGTATAAGGGTCAAATGAGATAACCATTACGCTGGATTGGCACTGGATCAAGATTTTAGTACGTTTCCTAATGTTTGATGAATAAATTTCTTGATGACCTGAATGATAAATTCAATTCCACGTAAGTCGTAAAAGCGGAGTTTAAAAATACATTTCGTCATTCCATTTATAACTTTACTAGCGATCCGCCCGGCTTTGCACGGGTACTATATCTACAAAAAAACCTTCCTCTTGAATTACTCTACCTATTTAAAAAAATCTCGTCAAAATCCGTTGCGTAGTTTTAAAGATTTAAAGGTACAAAGGGACATAGGGACAGAAGAAGTGACTTTATTTTATAGGTACTATGTAGTGATAGTGATAGTGTAGCTACGTTTATTTATTCAAGCAATTTATATAAGCATTATATGGTGCATTCCACGAGAATGTCGGGTTACGTGACGCCGTTCTTCGCATACATCTGAAAAAGTTACGAATACAATTTTTGGTGTATCTCCTTTACTGTGTAGTGTACTTTACAACTGGGTGTTAGAAATATATGGAAAATGCGAGCATTTACTATAAACACAAAGGTAGCTGTCATAGCCGTCACGTAAACTTATAAAATTCTTAACACAATCACTTCTTTTTTGGCTTTATGGCACTTTTCCCCAGAAATGTCATGCGTTTTTATCAACGGCCGAGTCTAACTGACAAAATAGTAATTTGGCATTGAAGTTAGTAACGAAAGTGTGATAGCGCAAAAAGGGCACCTGCATAATTTTGATACTTTCTAACGACAAATCGACAGAGGTGGCTTAGTGCCACGTAAAATATTAGTGTTTATAATTTCGTTTTTGTAATAAAATATTTTTTCATTGTTTTTTAGTTGTGTCGCTTTTGTCTTTAATGGACAATATATAATTTGTAAGTTTTGTGACGTTTTCATAAAGGTGCAACATTGTCAGCAAATTTCGTCCATAATATAATGGTACGCCACCTTTAACTTGAAAACGTCACATTTAATACTATAAGCGCTGCATAACGGTTTATTCATATTTCTTTGTTCAATAAACAATTTAGTAATAAAGTCATTATCATTAAGTCATACGCGGATGGAAGAACCGGACAGAACCGGGAGTCCCGGTACTGGTACCGGTCGGTACCGGGACATGAAAATCTCAGTACCGGCCCCGGTACTGCAGGCCCTAACTGTGTACTTTACAACTGGGTGTTAGAAATATATGGAAAGTGCAAGCATTTACTATAAACACAAAGGTAGCTGTCATAGCCGTCACGATTCCGACAAAGTAAACGATTTCGTAGAATGCACCATATGTGCAATATTACTCATCCAAATTAATAAAAGGTTTCAATATTACACTCGCGGTGATGTAATACGGGTCAAGTTATTTCATAGAAAATATTTCATAGAAAAGAATGGTTCCTATTCTGATTTCAAAAATATTTTACAGGAGGATAGGTGGAATACATTTCTATGTAAAACTGTATTGTAGTTTACCCGATTTTTTTTCATGCAATCCAAAAAACATGTAACTTTATATTCTTTGGATAAAAAATAGCAAGTCATGGACAAAAAATCTTTTTTGGGATACTTTATACGCAGAACGTTTTTGAAACACTCTAAAACTTTGTTTCTACGAATTCTATCTCGAATCTATCGTTAGGTTAGGTTTTAGTTTTTTGTGAAAGATAGATTCAGGAAAACCAACCAATAATTGCACCTATGTATCCAGTAAATTCTCGAGTGGCCACGTACCGGAAGGCGCAGCGTGGGTAGGCCCCTCACAAGGTGGACTGATGACCTGGTGAAGGTCGCGGGAGTCCGCTGGATGCGGATGGCACAGGGCCGGTCATTGTGGCAATCTTTGGGGGAGGCCTATGTTCAGCAGTGGACGTCTTTCGGCTGATATGATGATGATAATGATTCAATTAATGGTAGGTAAATATTTGACTGGAATTTGAATGATAATTTATCATAATCAGTGTAATAATTGCTAGGTTGAAAAAAATGCTGGAAATACTAGTAGGGCTCCTAACGTAATGCGCAACGATTTATTGTTTAGATATATAATTATGTGCGAAAACATAAGAATATTAATGGTGAATCTCACGTATAGTCAAACCAATACTCTCGACACATTTCGGAAAGCCTAGCCCCCTTAACATAAGCGTCTCTTAACTTAACAGGCTCTCTTATAAGTATTGCTTACCCCTTTTTGTATCATCAATATGTTTAGGTTAAATGTATTTAAAGTAAGTTTATCTTTTACACCAAACACACATTACATCACACATTATCAGCCTATCTCAGTCCACTGCTGGACGTAGGCCTCTCCTACTAACTATGCTTATAGACGCATTAGGAGGTAAATGCCCATAATCACCACGCTGGGCAAGCGGATTGGCGATCGCAGTAATATGCCCACTATGATGAGGCTGCTGCCCGTCATCAATCAAATCAAAGAATGGTCAATGACACTTCAATCCCTTACTCTACTCTTACGACTCCCGCGGGAAGAGTTGGGGTGGTGACAAATGTATTCTTACTGCCGTCACCACACGGCAAACAAATAAATAATATTATTTTCTATTCTAAAAACATAGTAAAAATGCTTCCTTCCAACTTTCCAAAGCTTCCCGAAAATTCTCCTAAATTATGAACTTGTACCAGGTGTTCAAAACAGTTGTTCGCAAAAAGCATTAGGTCATGAAAGCTACTTAGGCGACCTTGGCCCGTATCTTTAACACACCGGCAGCGTTTAATAAATGTGATAGCGGATGCGAGTCCAATGCTTCTGCACCAGTGTATCCGAAACAGTTTTATTGTTCATTATTAATCATTAGTCGTCAATCATTTGAATCATATGCAAATTACTTCAAAAGTAGTATATTTACTCGTAAAATTAATAATTCCTACTTGATTTGAGCTGTACGTTAAAGAAGCATTCTGTTGTTGACGTAATTATTGAAATGTGTTAACAATATCATTTAATAAAATGTATGTATAAAAAAGAATCAAATAGTTTTATTTATGTTTCACGTATCAAGTAAGTGTTATTTATTTCACATGTGAATATTCTACTTTGGAAGTTATTTGTATATGATTAACATGATTGACGACTAATGATTAATAATGAACAATAGAATAAAACTATTTGAGATCACCCTAATTGGAGCGTGACGTCAAATTGATGTCATCGGCATGAAAATTACGGGCCCTGGTTATAGCAATAAAGGCGTGTTCAGATATTTTTGGACGCTCCAGACGCTACGATATATCTGATGCCGACCGATAGATACCGGCCTGGAGAGTTCGACTTTGTATAGCGGGTTGCGAATAGCGTAGCTGTAAATAGGATAGGGGTGCGCATTACCGTGGATTACAGCCTTTATAAAGTAGGTTATGCGTTTGACCTATTAATAACGCCATTGTTTGTAATAAATACGGTTCAGAGGCTATAATAATTAGATTATAATGATAATTAGTTTTCGGGCAAACTTAACATTATGAAGCAAAAGTGTATTTCTTCTTTAGATTTGTGAGTGAGACATGTACAGAAATTTAACGTTAAATAAACTTAATTTTCTATATTTTTATATATAAATAGAATGCTCGACGCAGGGGCTACTTCTTAGTTATAAATAAGTATCAAAATGTTGGACTTCCTGGAAATCGAACACGGTCGTGACACACCTGTCAAACTAAATAAGAAATATTCAACTGCCTACGATACCATACTGCACCGGCGTATATTGAATCCTGAGCGTAATGAAGGATTCAAGCGTTAATGCCCAAGACGAAATAATTTTGATACCGTGTGACACATACTGATTTTCACACCACCTATGAGAAAAATAAAAGAAATATCACACACTTAATATTTATGCAAATAATCGATTCTGAAGATTTTTTTATCAATTATGAACATACTGTTTATTTTCATATTTCATTTGGCTGGCAATAGAAAGTCCTTGAACAGAAAAGTGCCACTTTGATCCCTCCTAGCAGGGAAGAACAGACCCGTATTCGAATAGGTTAGTGTAGTAACACAAACATATTTTTTTCTAAACGTAATATTATTTACTACGAATAACTATATCAAGCCCTTAAAAGCCGGGCTTTATTATGTATGGGTTTCTTCAAGAAAGAAGTCATATAGGTCAATAACACGGATGTTAATCATCAGGCGAGCTATGCTTGTTTGCCACCATTTTAACATCACAGTGATGTAATGTGATGTTAAAATGGTTTTCATCAGCCTAAGTCAGTTCACTGCTGGACGTAGGCCTCTCCTATTAACTATGCGTATAGACGCATAAGCAGGTAACCCATAATCGACACGCTGGGCAAGGGCTGGCGATCGCTGTAATGTGTCCACTATGATGAGTATGACGACGCTGCTGGCCATCATCAATTTACTATCAAAGAATGGTCAGTGACATTTCAATCTCTTAGTCGGCTCTTACGACACCCGCGGGAAGAGTTTGGGTGGTGACAAATGAATTCTTACTGCCGTCACCACACGGCCATTTTAACATCATTTCTATGTTAATCCCTAACAAACTTTAAGCTACCTACTTAAATCCAAAAACTCGTAAAAACCAAGTACGTAAAGTTAGCAAACTGCACAACAGAACCTTTTCACCCCCTTTACAAAGGACTTCCAATAAAGTTGCTAATTTATTACAACGCCTCGGGAGAAAAATACAAGTTTGTTGCATAATTTGTGCCTCACAATGCATGAGTTTGGTTGTGCCTGTTTTGCTTATCTTGGGGAATGATAAAGAGGAAAAAGTAAGTTTTTACGTAAGTAGCCGTACACTTGTAAGTTCTTATGTAACTAAGTTGTAGTGACGTGGATACTAGTTAGTAAATCTGCAGGTCTAGCCTACATTATTATTAATTAGCGTTCTACAATCGTATACGATAAGCGATAAGTCACGTGACCGTTATAATGTAGGGACATGATCAGGATGCTTAGCTAAGTTGCCAATCGCTAGCGCTTAGTAGCGTATCGCAATTTTCTCTCTCGGTCACTCTTTCATATTAGTGCATATAGTTAGTGATTGGCTTAACACTTAACTTTGTCTAAACACCCTGGTGCCTTTTACTTCAAATCTGGCATTCTCACACATTTAATACTTATCGTATACGATTGCAGAATGGCAAGAAGCGAGGCATGCAGTAAGTGCTTACGTAAGTTGTAGGGACGGAACTGTGCTAAGAAATGAGATAAATAAAAAAATATAAATAAATATCTTGGGACATCTTACACAAATCAACCTAGTCCCACGGTAAGCTCAATTAAGGCTTGTGATGTGGGTACCAGGCGACGATATGTATAATAGATAGATACATATAGATACTTAAATACATAGACAGCCATGACTAAGGAACAATAAACATTTGTGATAAATAAATACACAAATAATGCCTTCGCCGGGATTCGAACCCGGAACCTCCAGCTTCGTAGGCAGGGTCACTACCAACTAGGCTACGGAGGTTGATAAATAGTAATGTACTGATTTCTCATTCCTTAGTATAGCTCCGTCCCTACAACTTACGTAAGATTCCACAGATGTAATCCTGTAATTTGTAGAGACGGAGCTATTAGCTAGAATGAGATAGTGATATTCACCTCTCATTCGTTAGTATAGCTTCGTCCCTACAAGTTACGTAAGATTCCACAGATGTAATCCTGTAAATTGGTAGAGACTGAGCTATTAGCTAGAATGAGATAGTGATATTCACCTCTCATTCATTAGTATCGCTGCGTCTCAACTACTTACGTAAAAACATACAGATGTAATTCCGGCCTAAATTCGGTGGATATAGTTATACAGCGTGGGTATTTGATACGGGCGAATAATTAATCCAGCTATAATATCTGATCCTACGAGTCGTATAAGATAACCATTTCGTTAAATTTTGTTGTTGATTAGGTGTAATGATTTTTCTAAAGCGCAACCCAGCAGCAATGTATGCCGGCCAACTGACATGAGACTCGTATGACGTTTAGATACTTATGTCTACTTTAAGTAATGTGGCTACCAGTGGATGCAATACATTGCGGGCTCAATTATTTTGTATGAAAAAAAAAAACCTTAATTTCTAAAATAAATTTATGTAAATAGGTTCCCTAGGTCCGATAGTAATCGCCACTAAAATATTCGCCCGTATCAAATACACACGCTGTATAAAGATACCTATGAAACAAGACTCATCATCAAGTACATAGACAAATTATGAAGTAGACCTGCACGGAGTCAGAGCGAATCGGAAACATTTTTTTTTACACCACCTCTTCGAATACGGGTCATCATGTATGTATATCGCCAGTTAATCAATCAATGAATGGTCACCATTCACATGAAATCAGAATTCCCTTTAAAATAAGGTTTCTATAACTGGCCACTATTCAATAATTGGCCACCATTTTCTAAAATGCATTATCTCTCTACATATGGCTTAACAAGCGTTTACCGTTTATCATGCTACTCGTCACTTTCGCACTTGCATACTTGTTCGAACCTGACGACAACAACGATAAACGATTAAACACGGTACCATCATAAGCTAGGAGAACAGATAATGGTCTTTTTTCTGCAGGTGGCCAGTTACTAACGATTTGCCTTATTTCTCCAAGTATGACGATGTGTTCGGCATGAGTCTTTATTCGCAGATCCACTCTTTTCTTTCCTTGAGCGTAATGTAATCCCATGCCTGCGCCATGGACAAAATGATATCGACGCTGGAAAGGAGAAATTGGATAAGCGACACTTTTGAAGATTTTGAGTTATATATGTCACCGTAATATTGTAAATAGCGTTAAATTATAATTTACCTAGCGAAATTGTAAACTATCGAAAGATTGTCAACGGCGCCATATTGTTTCCAATTTAACGTATTATTTTTCGTTAGATTATAATCTGTCGACCAGAAACCGTCACATTGTGAAATAGCTATCTGATTGGTCGGTCTTAAATATGGCCGCTCTGTGTATTTGCCATAGAGTTAGAAATCAAATACAGGTGTCAGTGAAATAAAAGATAGGCTCTTATAGTGTTGATATTAATTATATACTTATGTGTCACCACAATAATTATAAATAATCTCACTCGCGAGATTATTAACTATCGAAAGTAGGGCCTGCAGTACCGGGGCCGGTACTGAGATTTTCATGTCCCGGTACCGACCGGTACCAGTACCGGGACTCCCGGTTCTGTCCGGTTCTTCCATCCGCGTATGACTTAATGATAATGACTTTATTACTAAATTGTTTATTGAACAAAGAAATATGAATAAACCGTTATGCAGCGCTTATAGTATTAAATGTGACGTTTTCAAGTTAAAGGTGGCGTACCATTATATTATGGACGAAATTTGCTGACAATGTTGCACCTTTACGAAAACGTCACAAAACTTACAAATTATATATTGTCCATTAAAGACAAAAGCGACACAACTAAAAAACAATGAAAAAATATTTTATTACAAAAACGAAATTATAAACACTAATATTTTACGTGGCACTAAGCCACCTCTGTCGATTTGTCGTTAGAAAGTATCAAAATTATGCAGGTGCCCTTTTTGCGCTATCACACTTTCGTTACTAACTTCAATGCCAAATTACCATTTTGTCAGTTAGACTCGGCCGTTGATAAAAACGCATGACATTTCTGGGGAAAAGTGCCATAAAGCCAAAAAAGAAGTGATTGTGTTAAGAATTTTATAAGTAAAAGTGCCAATTTGTAAATGTGGCAGTTTTTAATAAAATAAATATGTAAATATTGTGTTCCTTTATATAAAAAGGAGTCACATTACGGAATGTGGTGGTTTTGATTTTAAAATTGTATCCTCTTAAATTGCATTTTTCCTAAAATAAAACTGCCGTATTTGGATTTGCAAACTTTTTGAATTAAAAATATATTCGAGTCCATCAAACACAGGTGACATTCGTACACGTGGCTGCTTTGAATAAAATAAATGATTATGTACTATTTATAAACAAAGGAAACGCAATACGGAATGTGGCAGTTTAGAGACAAAAAACGATAAGATCGCATAATATTTAAATCCAAAAATGTGCCATAGTTATATTTTTGTTATGCAGTGAGTTATGTTTGTTTTGCATGAAATCTGCTGATTTCTTGCAAACCATGTTTGTTTTGCTGATCTGCTGATCTGACAAGAAATAATATTGCCCGTAGGTTTAAATAAACAATCAAATTTGATATTATTATATTGATATATACATCGGTCAACATCAAAATGTCATAATTCAATGATAGCTTTTTCTGTGGACAGGAATACAGAGGTTTCATGCCCATACATCTGTCATCGTCATAAATGTCAAAATTCAAAGATAACTTTTTTTGTGGACTACACAGAGGTTAGGTTACCTATAGATTTTATCCATTTTATGTATTTATTGTGTTATGTACAAATATTTCACTTTAAATATAAACGAATGTATACACACAAAAGCACTCGTGTGCTTCACACGATCACATCACAGCTACATAAGAGTTAAAAACATAATCTCCTGCTATATTTCGTCCATTAAATACAAAAGCGACACAACTCAAAAACCGTGAAAAATGTTTTTATTGCAAAAACGACATTATAAGCACTAATATTTTACGTGACACTAAGACACCTGTCGATTTGACGTTAGTAAGTATCAAAATTATGCAGGTGCCCTTTTTGCACTATCGCTCTTTCGAGACTAATTTCAGTGCTAAACTGCCATTTTGTCAGTTGCGACTCGACTGTCGACCAAAACGCACGACATTTTTGTGAAAAAGAGCCATGAAACAAAAAAATAAGTGATTACGTTAAAAAATATGTAAGCAAAAGTGCCATATTTGTAGATGTGGCCGTTTTGAATAAAATAAATACGTAAATATTATGTTTATTTATATAAAAAGGAGTCGCAAAATGGAATGTGGCAGCTTTAATTTTAAAATATCCTCTTAAATTTGATTTTTCATTCATAAAAACTGCCGTATTAGGATTTGCAACCTTTTTGAATTAAAAATATATTTGAATGCATCAATCACAGGAGCCATATTTATACATGATGCTGTTTTGGATAAAGTAAATATGTATGGTTTAGATTTCTTTATAAACAAAGGAGCCGCAATACGGAATATTGAATTTCAAAAATCATTGTTGCATTTACAACCGTTTTTAATTCAGTATAATATTAAAATCTATAAATGTACCAGATTGAATAATTGAGTATCTTTTGCATGAAATCTTAAAAAATACAATACATCTTATAAAAACAGTAATTGTAAAACGTGGTACTTTGTATTGTGTTCGTTTTACTTAAAAGTATATTAGAGATTGTGTGGAAGATGACTGTGAATTTTGTGTACCTATAATTGCGACTACGAAGAAACAATGATGGCATAAACTTCGGATTATTAAGTATTTGTCATACTTTCCTATTATATTATTTGTATACAATACAAGTAAAACAAACAAAGATCTAACCCCGGTGTATGTTTTAACGAATCTAAAAACTTATGTTAGTAGTATTTATTTTTTCACTTTTGGGAATGCCAACATAGGGATGATGACTATATTTAAAATAAATTATTAGACATTAGGTATGCATGGCATCATACACGAATAAATTATTACTAAAATATAGACTACAGTCATTATTGTACAATAATTTTATTTAATATAAGTGTAGTATACAAACGTGACGTTACTTTTGTGTATTTCATGTAAATCTTTCAAAAATCGAAAAAAGATGTTGACTTGACAGTCATCATGCCTATTGCTTCACTACATAGTTAGTACCTAAGTACTAGCGCTAAACTGTCATGTCGGCTAGAAAAAAAAAATGTTACATTATTACTAGTCATAAGTAGATTTTTAGGAAAGACTTATTATCTCTGCAAGTAAATATTGAAAGATACGCTTTTGTATCGGCAAAAATTAAGTTCTTCTATCAATTCTAATGAAAAAACTAGTAAACTGTCAAAACAAATATCAATTTGGATCATTTAGTATGGGATCATAGTAATCACCACACAAATACAATACACATAGAAAAAACAAATAACTAAAGATGTACTTAACCGATTTTTATTATTTACGTGCTTTTAGGTGGGCTATTTCGAGTTTATAGTAAAAATAAGTGGTATCAAAGTATTAATTCCATTCTCAATAATATAACTTTGATGGCGTTGTATTTATTTTGTATTTAGTTATTAACTAAAGGTACCACCTTTTTTATATAGCAGGTTGATTCTTAAAGAAAACCGATAATTATATCTGAATTTTAAACTAGTACGTTCGTTAAATTCATCAAAATATGTAACCAAAGTTAAAATTAATCAAAGTAACCCCGGTTTACGGTACCTATAAACATGTTCTGATTATATGTAAGTAAAGAAACAGTAAGAAAAAGTTTTGTCTGGTTCAGTTTTGTTAAAAAAACAGTATTTCTATGTGTAAGACATGATTTTATGTATGATTTAAATGAAATAAATGCTTATTTTTTTTGTATTTGTGGCCTTTGATGGAAAAAAAAAATCAGAGTTAATGTTATTTTTTTATGCAAAACGGACGTATACGCTCATAAAAGCTTGCACAGCGCATATTACTTTCTAATAACCAAACACATCAAAAGAGGGTTAAAATACCTACAAATTGATATATAACACATATAATAATAATGCTTTAAAAACATTTTGTGAACAAAAAACGAATACAAAATCTTTAAACAGCTCCCCTGTAAAAAGTAATTTTTTGACTTGTGTCGCTTTTGTATTTAATGGACGATTTGTTATACACAAACACAGCTCTGAAAAAACTGCATCTTGATTATTTAACATAGAACCGGGAAAGAACCGGGACATTATCTTCAGTACCGGTTCTCTCGGTACCGGGAGTACCGGGAAATTCTCGGTACTGAGAGAACCGGGAGCAGGCCCTAATCGAAAGATTGTAATCCGTAAAGTAGGTTTATTGAACGTAAACAAATAGTGTTTTGGTCATAGAGATTATAAACTATCGAAAGATTCTGTAACGTATCTGTAACGTAGGTACTTGCAATTTAACGGATTGAGTTTCGGTAAATTATACTCTGACGACGCATTATGCATCGGATCGCAGCAGCTCGCGGTCTCATTGGTTGAACGACTGCAACTCCGTGTACCCGGCGTCGTCATTTCAATGGATAAATTACCGAGAGCTTCGAATTGCATATTTTTATATAGTCATAAGGTCATAACCCTGGCTTGTGTCCATACTTAATTCCGCTATAGTGTATTGTGATATTGTTGTGTATTTTCTTGACTATTGTACTGTCATTGTTTGACTCATGGTAAACTTAATTACAAAAAGATAACGTCCAGCATAATATTCTTACTTTTAGTCATACCACTAGAAATGCATTCCAATTCGAAAGAACTTTCGATTCTTACTGGAAAAATGTACTACAACTGCACACGGTGTTTAAGTCGTTCAACCGAGGTGCATTTCGATGCATGTTATAATTACAATTCACAATTCACGGTTTTCACGGTTTCGCATCGATAGATTATAATTTACCGAAAATGAATCCGTTAAATTGTAAGTAGATACCTATGTTATGCCTCCACTACACGTCTGCGGATGGGTCCGCGGACGTCGGCATATGCATCCGCAGACGAATTTTCACCAACCGTCTACAGTGTCTGTTGATCGTTCAGTCTAAGTACAATCTCGTCAGACGCTACACGCGAGAAAGATGGACGTTGAAACTGTGGCAGCCGCACCATGATTTAAAAAATAACCTATTTTATTGAGCCTGTTTACGAGCGCCAGTTACGTAATGCGTCATGGGCATCATTATTAAAATACATAATTAATGACTTTAACTTTACATTTTTTTTATTGTTTTGATGGTAAACCAGGAACTTGCAGGCATGCATTCGCATTGGTAGACGGCGGCCGACTGACGGCGTGTCGGACGTGTGGTCGCGATGACGGGCGCTCGCCCTTGAGCCCTTTGATCCGAGCTACAAAAACCGACAACAAGCGGATCTGTGGCGGACGCGTCCGCGGACATCAAAATACCTACCGCAGATGACCAAATCACCCCCTCCCCACGTCCGCGGATACATCCGGCGATGACGTCCCCGGACCCATCCGCAGACGTGTAGTGGAGGCATTACGGATTACAATCTTTCGATAGTTTTTAACCTCGCCAGTGAGATTGTCATCTATCGGCATTTAGGTATAGGTTTAGGAAAGCATGTATTTTATTTGACTGCCACTTGTGTTTGATATCTAACTCTATGGCAAGTAAACAGAGAGGCCATAGAACTGACCAATCAGATAGCTTTTTGATAATGTGACGGTTTCTACTCGACAGATTATAATCTAACGAAAAATAATGCGTTAAATTGGGAATAGTATGACGCAATTGACAATCTTTCGATACTTTACAATTTCGCTAGGTAAATTATAATCTAACGATATTTACAATACTACGGTGACATATACACCGTTAGAATCGGCAAATTTTTCTGCGTCGAATGAGCTAGGTTTCGTATCCATCTGACAACTTTTGTGTCGCTTATCCCATCGGTGATTTAGAGAACTTTCGATCATTTTTTATTACTAAACGACTCGGTTTTTGACAACTTTTAAGAAAATGGAGATTAGATAAAGTATAATTCAACATAATGAATCTTGGATTATTTTACCTATTTGTCATGACAGGTTAAATTTTACTTGGATATTTTTGCTGTGTAATAACTAATCATCACTTGTGGGTCAGCTATTTCTACCTGACTGTATTATATGTTCTTATGTCGTTTGGACATTTTTACCTTTATCTTAATTTAAAATTTAAGACGGTTAGACAATATTACTTGACTATGATATCTGAACTATTGGCGCTTATCCATTTTTACCCCTACATTTATTTGTGAACCATTTGTCGCTTAGGTATCCCTTTTTACCAGAATTTACATTAGAATACTACTGTCACTTATCCTAACTTGTATGAATGAAATGTCAGTCAAATAGTTAGCAACAATTTGCATACATAAATGTCTGCTATTTTATTCTTTGTCACGTTATGTAGAAACATTTGGCAGAGGGGTTGTCCTGTCAATTGTTACTCTGCGTGAAATAAAATGTTTTTGGAACTTTAATAAATAAAAATAAAAAAAAGAAATAGGTACTAACTAAAACTATTTTTTAAGTGCTATCATAACGTAATACGGTGGATAAACATACCAACAGGTACGGTTGTTAAAAGTAGATAGTTTTCAAGTGCCTCGTTTGTAGGTAGGTACTAAATATTGTCGGCTCAATAACGAGTTATCCTTGTTGATTTTGCATGTTTTAAAATAAAGAGAAATGATCTCAAATAGAAAAACAAAATATATTTGTTTTTGATACTTAACAATAACTATTACTTACACACATACTTACCTACTTTTTGGAATAAAGTTATAAAAATACCTAAAACAGTATCTTTATTTTTTCATGTGTAAGTAAATTCGTTTACTAGTCACGGAATGTTACTCTTGTAATTGAAATGACTGACTATGAAGTCTAAAATAGTTTCTCATTTTAAGTATGTGGATATTTCTTACTGATATATTTATGCTATTTTTTTCAATTTATATATTTTTACCCGAATATAAAATAAGCCACATCGGCAGTTAGATAATTTTAACATGATGAATTTGTTATGTAAGTCTCGGGTGGACTTTTTTACCTTCCTTATTTCTTTTACAACGTGTTGGTTAGATTATTTTACCTGAATCAATTTTTCCGACCATTTTGCTTAAGCGACAGTAAATCCTTAAATAACACTTGAATACGTTAAATAATTAAAACAACACATAGAAAATATATTTAAGTCCATAAATAATGCTTCAATTATTTGATTTGGCTTGCCAATTCATTTTAATGATTTTTTTTCGAAAATCTCGGCGGTTATTTGCCTCTCCTGTAAAGTACGCACTGTGTCGCTTATCCAATTTCTCCTTTCCAGCGTCGATATTAAGACGTATAATATCTTCAATGACAGTGTAGCTGAACTAGTCTATTAGGGGCGATTGCTGGTGGTAGGACCTCATGCAGGGTCCGCCCGGATAGCTACATACCCGTTAATCTGCCGCTAAATAGTTAGTACTGTGTTCCGGTTTGGGGGTAAGATAGCCGATGTAATTACTGGCATAGAGGCAATCCATGCAAGTCGGGTACGCAGCGCGTAGGCGATTTTTTGGTCACTATGTCCATGGGTCTCAGTTCCCGCTTTCCATCAGGTGGGCTGAGACTGAGAGCTCAGTTGTCTACCTTTGTCGCATGAAAAAAGGCCTTTCATCAAAACAAAATCTAAGGTTATAATTATTGTGTAATGAAGTTAAATTATGTGTAATAATATTTGGCAGTGAAAAAAGGCGACAAATTAAAAAAAAATATTAGCGAGTAACAATATTTTTAAAATTTTCCTCCTTTCTTTACTACCATAGGATGTCGGGCAAAGTATAAGTACCATATATGTAGTCAGAATGACTAACTTTCCTAACACAGTGGACGCGATTTTTGGTTTTGACTAAGGCCTTAACTATGTATATTTTTTTATAACCGACGTACTAATACTAGTCCTCATTTCACGGCCAAGGGTCCTTAATTTAAGCTATAACCAGGCAATTGCTAATAACTTAAATAGTTAGTTATGATGCAAGTGCTTAAAAGCCTACATTTCAACGAGCATACAATATTCCAAGGTTGTCGCTGATTTGTCCGCAAGAGGCTAACGATCTTATCATAATTTTAATTTAGGTCTTTCTCGATATGTAAAACAAGCCATTACGCCCGCTCCAATATTATATCAGTGCGAGCGCGATTCTGCATTAAGGTCAAACGGGTAAGATCGTCTATCAGGAAAGTCCGTCTGCCAACTGTTTTCCACCCCTAACTCAACAATATAAGACGCATATGACAGACTTTGCTGGCAAATAAAATATGCTGGACTTACCCATACTGACCTTACGTATCGAGTAAAACCTAACGTAGGTATCCTAAATTTGACAACTCACGGCTACCGTTACCGTCTCAATATTCTCACGTCTATGTCTATGTTAATACAATAAACTAATTTGCTGAGTACCCATCTTCTTATTCATTTATACCTATTTAGGGGTCACAGGTGTACATTCCCAGTCATAAACACTCTACTTTTCCCTCACAATGTTTTTTCTTCCGGCTACCAGTTTATTTAGAGCCCCACAAACTATACCTACGCTTGTAAGCCAGGGATCATCTTAAATGTTATTGTATAGAAAATAAGACTGGTAAAACTTGAACTATGGGTATAATTTAGTTGCATGGATATTGGGTGCCAAATCATGTTGGCCGTTATTAAGAAAAATAACACCCTTTTAGGCGAGGTTCACTCAGGTTCATTTAAGGGATTTTTTTGGGAGTTTCATTATTTTGATTGCGAAATGAACTAGTATTGCGTATTTTATAAAAATAAGCATTCCTAATGACCACTGAATAACTATATCTGTTTTAAATAGGGAGGGATACATCGCCGGTTTAAAGGCAGAACTAACTATTTCGGTAAAACATCTGTTAGCAAATAGTGTTCTACGCGACTGGCATAAAATACAATTTGTCAAAACCAACTTCAAGGAAATAGTTGGTCCTGCCTCTAACCCGGCGACATTATGCTTTTAAAATTTTCTATTCTTTTCAGGTATTTTAACATCAACGCCTTTAAACTACTGGATTATTATATGAAGGTATGTCAAAAATGTTTTATTTTGATGCGTTTTATGAGACTGCGTTTTTGGCGACCATTTCTAAATACCTACTCAAGTAGCCGTACCATACCAAGAGTTGTCAAGTAAGGTTTTCGAATGCGAGCGCGTAAAGGTGTATTCAGACCAAACGTGCATTCGCTATTCTATCCCCCACTCTACGAAATCAACGAATCACGTTTTGTTTAACGATCGAATTTCGTAGAGTAGGGGGTTAGAATAGCGAATGCTCGTTTGGTTGCATTCAGACCAAGTAAGAATGCATTGCGTAAAGGTGCATGCAGACCACAAGAGCAAGCACCTTGACGAGTAAAACCTAACGTAGTCTTTACTTTCCAACTCATGGTACGGCTACAGATTATAACGTGACATACTAATTACACCTTTAAATTCACACAAAAAGCTTTTAATTTAAATCAGCCACATTCTCACACTCTTTAATCAACCCCCTTTTGCATTCCATTGAATTGATGCACAATTAATGATACCTTCCAATCCTTCCATACAATCACGCTTACATTCCATACAAACCGAAAACTCGTTTTACTCAAAACGCTTCATTCACACTGAAAGTCAAAATGATGTCTACAAATATGCACCTTATGCCGTGATGATAAGATGACTAATGTGCAGATATATTTGACATTGATTACAATAATCATGGCAGTTATAACCTTACGTAAATGGAGTAGATTATCAAGCCCTATAATTACTTGGTAGTGGCATTCACAAAGAGGTTGAAAAAAAGCGTTTAATACTCGCTACAGGTAAAAGAGAAATAAGAAATAAACTACGAGTAGGTACCTTATAAAGAACTTTTATCTAGAAAATAAATTAAAAAAATAAAAGTTCATGTTTTCGGAGATAACCGGTCCAGAATAAAAAAAATGGATGGTTATTAGTATTAACGTAAAAATAGATCTACGAACGTGTTTCACGATATATGTAAAAAACATCAAATAGAAATTCAGCCATATTTATTTACTATTTACTCCATATTTATAGCCATATTTATATATTTACTCTTTTTTTACTGACGAACAGAATAGGTACAGCTTGGCAAAAAAGAGTAGAAAAAAGTAGCAACATCGTAGTCTCGTCCCTTTCAAATCAATATGCGTGAGAAAACGGGACGACACTACAAGGTTGCCACTATTTAAATTCTACTCTTAGCCAGGCTGTACTTTGGGTACTACTTGCACAATTATTTTATACATATTTTTTATTACACTTTTGCACTGAGTATTTATTTATTTCATTGTAGCTGGAATAGTAATGATAAAGACAGCAAATACTCAGCACAGCACATTTGTGTTTGACAGCAACATGCAGCAGACTCTTATCGATTGTACTGATTAAAAAGAGACGGATAGCCGCGAGAAGGCTGCAAGCTATTATTAAACGCAAGATATGCTAGCCCTCATGATACTCGAACATGTTTTTCATGAATGAAGAGGTTTTGATGTAAAGTTAACAAAATGAACTCATGCTATCATAATTAAATTAGAATTCTTTGATAATGTTTTGTCTTTACGTGGAATGAATCCGAAATAGCCCCGAAACGGATTGGGTGTTTCCAAAACAATGAGCACGAACAAGGGTAATTCCGGACACCAACATAGAAATGGTCTTTTTCATGCTGAAAGGGGAAAACAGGACAGGTTGGTATGGCTGTGACATTAAACTCTACCGTTGACCTGAATCATGATATATGTATTTATAGATGATAAGCAAGGATCGGACAAACGCCCGTCATTTTGAAAACATAACCCTGTTCCGTATGGTAGAGACTTCCTTATCTTATGATGTTAACATATTTTATTAATTTAAGATATTTATTTATTAATTTAAGATTTTTTTTATAATACGATCACAAAGTATCTATTTAGGAGATCCCAACTATTTCTTAGATACTTGTGCATACCATGATTGTTCGAAACTTCGTTACAACGTTAATTAATATACGCAATATAATTCGTTTAAATCGTTTTATTTCATGAATAACTATCGCGGTAACCGAAAAAGATACACTCAATAGATCAAAATTAAATGTCAAAAATTCTAAGTTGTTTATTAAATGTCATAAATTCACAATCAGGGTACATAAAAGTAAGAAGGAGTTGGGATCTCCTAAAGAGATACTTTGTGATAGTGTTATTAAAAAAATATCTTATAAAATAAAATATGTTAGCATCATAACATAAGGAAGTCTCCACTGTACGGAACAGGGTTATTTTTTCGAAATGACGGGCGTTTGTCCGATCCTTGATGATAAGGTTACAAACGAAATTCGATCATTTATTGAAAAAAATATGACGATTTTGAAGTTACGATTAGGCAATTTTTTGAGATGGGGCGGCCCTATCCTAACCTAACTCTAGTTATCCACGAAAATTTGCCTAAAAATGGTGTTTGTCAACGTTGTTGTGTGTTGACTGTGGGTGCAAAACCGAACAAAACTAAATATCGCGAACCATCAATATTATGATGTGTGTGAATGTACATTTACAATACATTCGCTCTTTTTAAGGGTAAACAAGCACAGAAAGTGTCACTTTCCACGTTCTGTTGAAGTTTAAACCTTAACCCTTTTACAGCTGAAAAGAATATTTTTTATTACAAATAAAAAAAAAAACGTTTTAATTTTGAAATCTAACAGCCTGTCAATAGAGTTGAAAATCACAACAGACTGGAATAATAACGAGTTAGGTTCGTGATCGGCTGTGAATGGTTAAAAAGCTCACTTTCTGAGCATACGCATTATAAATAACTTTGTTTTGATAGAATTTGCAATTTTATGTTTACTTGACAAAGTTTTACAGCACATTTCCAATCACTAGACTTGCTGGTGGCTTATGATGGTCACGCGTTTGCTGTTTATCGTGCTACTCGTCACTTTCGTAATTGCATACTTATTAAAACCTGATAGCAACAATAACAAACGATTAAACACGGAAAGTTTCAGGTAATACCCTAGTTCGCTGTCTTTGTCAAAGATGGAATGATACGTCTAGCTTATTGCAGTGACAAATTAGTTTAATTAATGCCGTAGACGGCGTAATAGAAGATTGTGTCACAAGGGATCAAAATGGTGTATTCCCGGCGTGGCCGGTGAATCCTGAATCGAGCGACGGATTCCACAATTGAATCCCGAACGTAGGGAGGGATTCTAAAGTGGAATCCTGAGCGTAATGAAGGATTCAAGCGTTAACGCCCAAGACGAAATAATTTTGATACCGTGTGACACATACTGTTTTTCACACCACCTATGAGAAAAATAAAAGATATATCACATATTTAATATTTATGCAAATAATCGATACTGAATAAAATTTTATCAATTATGAACGTACTGTTTATTTTCATATTTCATTGTAATTTCTTAGGCTGGCAATAGAAAGTCCTTGAACAGAAAAGTGCCACTTTGATCCCTCCTAGCAGGGAAGAAAAGATTAGTATTCGATTAGGTGGTGTGAAAAATAATTATTATTATATAGGACCATCATAAGCCTACTGGGCGTCACACTATCCAAAACCTCACGTCGCTCAAGCAAAGGGAACACGACCATCAACTTATTACGCGGCTCGTTGAGACGTCCCCAAAAAGGACGGGAAAGGAAATACGTGTAAAATTAGGTTTAGTGTTCTAGCCCGCCATGTTTTCTGCGACATGACACGTGGGCCTGTACGAGTTGTTTTGTACTTACGAATTTATGTATTTTAGTAAAAGGTCTAACATTGACGCTTACTCGTATAATATGGTATTTGCTTGTATATTTTCTACGATTTATGTAGGTATTTATCGAATATTTCTTATATTAATAAAAAACACTCACTTTCTACTCGTTATTGTCTTGGTTTTTATAAAAAATTTCACAGTAAGGGCTTTTTCTGCTCACACCACCATATTTTTTTCAGAGTACCTTTTTTTTAAACGACGGACAACATACAGAGTTTTTCTCATACAGTTACGGATACTGTCATATCCTTCTCGTTTAAATGGGCATTTCTTCGGGCGTGTCAATATCTATCATATTTCGGATATCTTGGTAGTTGTCAACTACGTCTACCAATATATCCTAAAGTTCTTGCATCTCTCACGGGATTCGTGTAACAAGGCTGCCACCGAAGTCACGGCGGTTGAAACGCTCGGAGAAATGCCCTCATAGTAATAAAAATCATTCACTTTGTAACCTTTATCGACTTACCTACTTTTTTTATTTTTACAGTAAGAGTTTTTCTTGCTCACACCTCCATTGTTCTGTAAGATGAAAAGGGACAAAAATACTCCGGATTGCTAATTTAGCAAACGTTTATGAATAAAGGGATAATAATTTTAATTTGAAAATGGTAACAGTAACGCAACTGAAAGTAAACAGTGTATAGGTAAAGTAAGAATAACAGCACTAAAGAAAAAACAGTGTATTAGACTAAGCATTTATTTTTCTGCTATTTTATTTTCGAGTGTTACTTTGTGCAATAAAATGTACATTGGGCACTACGCGGGAATACCAATAAAATATATTATAACACACAAATGCAAGGAATCTGTTACAATTTGTTACAACTGAATCTGTTACACTTTTAATCAGACGCGAAAGACCCCAAATTCCCGAAATTTCTGAAACTATTTCCGTCTTTCCATTCGAACATTATTTTACTTTCAAAAGAGATTTTCTTTTCAAGCTCCTCTGATTCACTATTTTCTGTTAGTGTATATTTGGTAATGTTTTCTGGGAAGGCTCTGTAAATATCAAGAAAATATGTGCTTCCAATATTTTGCAAATAGAGGAAAATTAATGTACTCGAAACATCAAGAACAGATGTCGGTAGTGAAGTTTTACAATACCATTGACTGAATTAGCTGTGATCGACAGAAGGTTGTCTGGTGTGATTGAGAGCACGTTGGACCGGTCATCCAGAGGAAGGGGGTTTAAATCCCGTGACAACCAGTCTTTCGCAGTTGATTTTATGCTCGATAATTATTATGTCAGGGCGAGCGCGACATTAGTACATTGAGCATCAAGGGAGGTAAGTACGGAATATCTAACGAGAGTGTTAGAAGCCCGACGCCGTAAGGCGGAGGGCTTTTATGACTCGAGTTAGTATTCCGCTTACCGACCGTGATGCGTACAATGTTTTTCATCACACTTGCCGACAAAAAATTAGTTTTAAGACAAAATATCATTAAATGACGTACTGACATTTCTATTACTCCATAGGGAATTTTTATTTTCTATTACTCCCGCTACGTGCGCAAGCAATGGCGCGCTTAGACAGCAAGTGTGATGAAAAATACATTACGTATCGAGTAAAACCTAACTTATCCTTTTCTTTCCAGCTTATAGTACGGCTACAGGTCACAACGGAGGTAACGTCAAACAACTATTAAGAATTCACAAACTTGTTCAAACTTGAACGCCGAATTAATATTTAAAATTCACATAACAACGTTTCAACTAACACAAAGCTACCAAAAATACGGTACAAGTTGTAAAATCCGAAGTTCCGAGACAAGTCCCACGGGTGCCGCTATCAAAATGGCGCGTGTTGCAACTTTCAGAGCATGCGACTGCGGCTAATGAGTTATAACACCGTTATAGTGCTAGTTCGGATGTTACAGGTCATGTAACAGTGGAATAAGGGAATTTTAAATGTCGCGTTGATTTTTTAATCAGCCTATGATAGTCCACTGCTGGACGTAGGCCTCCCCTATTAACTATGCGTATAGACGCATTAGGAGGTAAAAGCTGGGCAAGCGGATTGGCGATCGCAGTAATGTGTCCACTATGATGACGCTGCTGCCCATCATCAATCTTTAATCAAATATGGTCAGTGACACTTCAATCCCTTAGTCGACTCTTACGATACCCGCAGGAGGAGTTGGGGTGGTGACAAATGTATTCTTACTGCCGTCACCACACGGCATTCTAAAATAGTCATTTTAAAATAGTTTTAGAAAAAATTGTTCGCTTGATAAATTATATATTGCCAACCTTTATATGAGATTTCTAATATATATTTCAAGTAAGACACACAATTAAAATATCTTAAACTAAAACTACTTACAACACCTGTAAATATGTACCTACTCGTATATACAAGCTGTACCAGTTTTCAGTGATTTGCTCAAAGGGAAGTCCCTTTGAGCAAATCAGCAAACAATATTTTGTCTCAAAAGAAGTAGGTCCTGGGTTCAAATCCCGGTTGTTTCATTTATTTGTGATGTTTGGTCCCCAGTTATATTGTGTAGCTATATAAATAAGGTACAAGTTGTAAAATGTCCGAAGACAAGTCCCAGAGGTGCCGCTGTCAACCAACGCGTGCTGCAACTTTCAGAGCATGCGACTGCGGCTAATGAGTTATAACACCGTTATAACTGCGTTATAGCGCTTGTTCGGGTGTTACAGGTAGTGTAACAGTGGAATAAGGCAATGTTAAACTTTTTAGATTTTTGTTCAAATTATTTTGAAGTGAGTTTGGTTGAAATGTAGTACAGTCGCGATCAGATACATCGTAGCGTCCGGAGCGCTCAAAAAATCTGAACACGCCTCTATCATTGTGGCAATAAACGGACGTAATCAAAGTATTCCTACAAACTTTTTGAGAATTGATCAAAATCACAGTTTAAAGAATTCTTTACAAAAAATAATCTAATAATTCTTCTCTAATTGGTCTTTCTATGCACCCACTAAGTAAGTTAGTACTCGTAGAGCATGCTGGATAATTTCTTCTAGCAAACTGTGCTGATGTTGTTTCCTGTGTGACGTAACATAATAACAACAAGAAATAGTTGATCCATCCAAAAAACAATACATTATTGATGCAAATAAAATAAACTTATAAACTGAGAGTAATTATTCATAAAAGTAAAATAAGACATGAAATTGACATTACAATATTTTACGTGATTGAATACTCTTATAAAAGATTCTAAAAACTTAAATTGGTACTTGTAATGTGTCACTAGAGATTTAAATGGGCCGCTTATGATCAACAATATATCATTTCTTAGCCGACGTTTTATGTACCAACTTTAAAATGACGGCTTTCCGTTTCCATAGTATTTTAATAGTATTGTCTAGTGATTAATTGCAAGCATATTTGATCCCAGTAGCCGTACTAAAAGCTGGAAAGTAAAGGATACGTTTGTTTTTACTCGATACGTAATGCATTCTATCGCGCTCGCCCTGATATATTGGAGCGAGCGCGATAGCCTGCTTTACGTATCGAGTAAAACCTAACGTTACCGTTTCATGGTACGGCTACTTGTCTAGAAGGTGTTTTTAAAGTGAAGGCGCGTGCTATGTATGGGCGTGCCTTGCTGTCAGGTGACTTTACTTTCCGTACAGACTCTAAAGGGAATAGAGGTTACACTGAAAATGCCTGCCAAATTCAAAATATCAATTCGCTTCATCAAATTTACCTAGCATCTTACCTTTAGTGTAAATTTACGAAAAATATTGGATAAAAGTTGTTGTGTCAATAGATTTTGAAGTAAATTCGTAGTAAATGTAACAAAATTACTTACATATTGAGAATAATAAAAGAATTTTATTTTTGTTCTGGTTACATTCTTACCTGACGCAGCAGTGAAGTTAATTAAAAGAAAATTATTATTATACCTAGTTACTAGACGAAAATTATTAGCACACAAAATAACACAGTCGAAACAATACATCAAAAGGCATCTTATCGCTTATATTGAATTTTCTTCATTTTTATTTTCAAGCGAACAAGATGACGACTACGTTCTACCATCACTTGAATATTTCAATTTAATTATTTTTATTTATGCAATCCCTTACAAGGCTAGGCGCCTTTGATTTTTATTTAACTAGCTGTCGTAAAATTATACCTACGCAACAGTTTATAACTTGAAGTAATCGTGAAAACACAAATAAAATTATTTATTAACTAAATATTTTGATTTGTACTTTTATTTTTTCCCCTGTAGTCACACTACTTAATACTATATAAATTATAAATATTGGATGTCATATACCAAAGAAAAAACGACCAAGATCACCAACGTCCGAGGTGGGAATCGGACCCACGTGCTCAGCTTTCACGGCTGATGCCTGCACCGCTCGGCCACTCGGTCTTAAGAAAAACGACCAAGATCACCAACGTTCGAGGTAGGAATCGAACCCACGTGCTCAGCTTTCGCGGCTGATATTAGTGCAGGCCGCTGATGAAGACCGATATCCAATCCAAAAGATCCAATATTTATAGTTTTATAACTTGTTTTTAAAATTCTGGGGTCTATTATATCCCTATTACATGAACTACTACTACATTCTACCCGAACCCAAATATTTCATTCACGACAATGTCACGTGATCTCGCAGTTTAATATCACTATTAATAAGTACCTCAAGGAGTGCAAGTTGCATAATAACACTGCATACGATTTCCATAAACCTGACAAAATTTAGACAAGCTCCTGCACATCGGTCACGTACGCCGTTCCCAAAACTAATTTTCCAAGTTAAGGCACTAAGAAACATCGACTTGTATAGAACTTGTATGGGAAGCTAATTTCTTGGCCGGATAGGTAATTTTGCTAGGGATAAACGAATTATTTTCGCTTATTCGGCGCGAAATCCGGGTTGAGACGGCGGTCACGTACTAAACGAGATTTGTTGGTGTAGTACTTTTGTATAAATTATATGGTTCAATCACTTTTTTATGTCACTCGTTGCCATGGTTACGTTCTTATGGGTCACAAAGAAGAAAAAAAAACACCGTACAATTGGCCTTAGAAAACGAATCTCGGCGGAAAAAATATCTTAATATGACAAGAATCTTATAACGCTACGGCTATTCACAAGTGCTTTAAGTGGAGGAAAACATCGTGAGGAAACCTGCATACATCTGCGAAGAAATTCAAGGGTGTATGTGAAGATTCCAACATGTATTGGGCCAGCGTTAGGGTTAGGTACGCAAAGTAGGGCGTTTGATTTGCGGAAAATAGCCAGAATACAAAGGCAATACCGAAGAGCTAGTGACTTCCTCGCACAACACATAATGTCTTGGCGTAAGCTGTTTTTTACATGGTTGTTGTTGAATAAAGAATAAAGATGAATAAAGAATAAAACGCATCAGTATTGCGATACAGCGAAGAAATGCGAGCGCTTGTGGCCTAGCGGTAAAACGCACGGCTGCTACGCAGCGGTCGTGAGTTCGATCCCCGGCTCGTACCAATGAGTTTATCAAAAACTTATGTACGAAATATTATTTAATATTCACAAGTGCTTTACGGTGAAGGAAAACATCGTGAGGAAACCTGCATACACCTGCGAAGAAATTCAAGGGTGTATGTGAAGTCCCCAGCAAGTATACCGGGCCAGCGTTGGGACTACGCAAAATAGGCACGTATGATGTCGAGTTGCGGAAGAAAATGGCCAGAAAAACAACAACAACAACAACAACAACAACAACAACAACAACAGCGAAGAAATGCCGACAGCATCCTCGGTACAATGCCACAAGGGTCAATCTTAGATATAGGCTAGTTCAGTGACATTTCATTTATGTATTTAGTTTTTTCAGTTTTGAAATAAATATCGTTAAAAAAAACTCAACATGGTCTAGTGGGCCTCAGTCAAAAGTTGTTGGAAAAATTTGAGGTCGAAGCTAATTGAAGCCTCACTAGAAATAGGTGAATACTTTTATTTTATAAATCCCAAATTTTAAAGCTGGCAATACTACAATTTTCCGACATTCCACTTAAAAATACGCTGAAAAATCTTCTAGATTTCCCAAAAGCCCTTCTAAAGTCACCAAATAATCATCATCTGATTCCAGCTCATACGGTGCAGCAATAAAGGCGAGATTCGCGTGGAGTGGAGGGTTTAGCAACTGATTAAATTCCGAAACATATGACTTTCAATCAACGTCTCAGCCTCATCCATCGTAACAAGGCTGAACTTTAAAAATTGGAAATATCGGTGAGCTCAGCGAATTGCGTCTTGGTCTAAGTTGTGAGCGGAAAGCGGGCGATTGAAATTGGCAAGCTTTTCTCCAAGCGCGCAACCATAAAAAGCTTTTGTTTAAAATGGGAGTGGTAACAGCCGTTCTGATGGTAGCTTCAAAGGTGTCTTATCTTATACTTCGTTTTTTTTAATAGCATAGAATAGTAAAGTGATTATTACTAAGTGAAACGACGAAGGTCTAATCCGCTTAAAGATGAAGTAGCACACTTACTGTCAAATTTAATGCTTATTTAATCTTAAAGGCTTATCATAGCATCAAATACTAAACGTCTATTATTAGTTTCCTATTTCAAAAAGTTCACAATATTAAGTCGATTTATCAAACGACGCAAAGGTGTCCATCACGCTCGCAGCGTTTCCGCGCTGAATTGAGATGGACAGTCTTTGCTCCGGGAACGAACCGGAGCGGGGATCTAAGCCCCTTTCCTGCAGGCATCGTCCCAGTTCCCTAAGGAAGCTCTTCCCCTCTGCGCACCAGCAACCAGTAGTCTCTACGGCTAAAAGCACAAATATGTAGCCCAAAAGTGTTTAATATTTTTGCCTTTTTAAGGACGCCGCATGCTCAGCAGCTGCCGCCGATCGCATGGCGCGGCTAAGGTGTGAGGCAGCAAAAGTACTGACGCATGTCCCAATGGAAATTATAATTATTATCACGATCTATTAGTTTAGGACCTAATTTTAATCGTAATGTGCCAGTTCCATACCTAACATTCAAAAACTGACAGGCCAAACCTAAACTGAATCACATTTAAGAGATCCTGGTACTCCCCTGGGCTGTACTTACAAACCATCATAATATATCCAACATCATCATCAGCCTATGAAAGTCCACTGCTGGACGTAGGCCTCTCCCAATAACTATGCGCATAGACACATTAGGAGGTAAATGCCCATAATCGCCACGCTGGGCAAGCGGATTGGCGATCGCAGTAATGTGTTCACTATGATGACGCTGCTGCCCATCATCAATCTTAATCAAATAATGGTCAGTGACACTTCAATCTCTTAGTCGACTCTTACGACACCCGCAGGAGGAGTTGGGCTGTATATCCAACATACAGCCAACAAAACATCTGGTCTACCACTTTTTGACTACAATATAAATAAATATCCTGGGATATCTTACACAAATCATCTTAGTCCTACTGTAAGTATCACTGAAAAGAGTCAAAACGTGGTAAACAAAAGGTTTTGTTGCCTGTATTAGCTAAACTGAGGACAATTTACTCATTTGCTTTGAAATTTGTATGATCTTTATTCCTATGTAAAATAAGAGTAACAGCCGGTAACCACAGTTAACAAAAGCAATTGAGTGGATAGGAACCATTTGAGCCGTTATCTTATTACATTTGGAATATTTTACCCTATCCTACCCGCTCCCTCCTGTCCCTTCCACCACATTGAAAAGCTAACGGCGGAATCTCTCATATCGCCGTGAAGCATCGATGGCCGGGATCATCCCGGTTTTTACGAGCGTCCGAAGCGTATAGAACGAAAAAACCCGAAATATTCCCGAATAATATCGGAAATACGGCCGAATAATATCGGGAAATACGGCCAATAACCTATGAATTACACTCCGCGCCGAGCATTATGGATACGGCTAGGATGAGTGTATATTTTTAGTATTGTTTCTGCAGTTAAAATCTTTCAAGGATGCTGGGGCTTTTTCCATACGCGTTGGGTTGGGGTAGCTTTTGACATAGTTAAAGAAGTAGAATATTTTCACAGTTAGCAAGTTACGGGCTGAAGTTGTTCGCTGCGCTTGACTGGGTCATATTGTTTTACCTACATGTCAAAACAAAATAGGGTATTTATAAAAACTTACGAGGCGTATGATTCCTAGGTAGGTACTTATTTATATTTATTTCCTCTTCTATACTTAGATGACAAATTGAGTGATAATGACAAACTAACAATAGGTTCATGAATGAGGTTTATAAATTATGGCAATCATATAGTGCAGGTATTAAAAATACTGTGAGAACGAAAGACAACTGATAAATGGAGACTAAAAATCTGTTCACATTATAATTATGTACATACCTATTGATAATATTTCAGTTCGTTATGTCCTTTCTGCATATAAACTACCGTCTATACATAGTACAAAAAATATTTTCGCTTTCAACTAATACGTACTAATAGGTATTGTTGCATCAAAAACCACACTTGATAGAGCAATCGGCATTATCTAGCAGATTATATGAAGTATGAACCTTCCCATACATTAATTTTTAGTGAAAAAACAAGTATTTTAAGGGTTTTAATGCTCAAATGTTAACACAGCATGAGGCTCTTCTAACCTTGCTTATGTCCATGGGCGATGAGGACCACTCGTCTGCTCGTTTGTTACTTATCCAAAAAAATGTCACCTTACTTATTTCACTCTGATTTGGGGGTAGCCGTAGAAATGATGACGGCAGCAAAACGGCGATATATAGCCAAATCGCCGCTTCGTGTCCTTTTCGCCATAGATCCTCTTTTGTATGCATTCTACGATTTATAGTGAGGTTCAGATTGGTGATACATTGCAGGATTTTGGAGATATTTTCATGTTTGTGCGGGTTTTTTGAAACGCTTTGAAACATGGACGACAAAGTATCAATAAATCAGATATTATAAACGGTAAATTGCTACATAACCTAATCGCTCAACGTGTAGATACCTTGCTTGTGAAGCTGGGTTCTAATCCCCGGAAGAGACTTTGTATATTTTTTAATGTTGTTGATGTCGAATCTAAAATATCGTAAGACATAATACCAGTAAAACATATATTTAAACGGTTAAACTCACATATATTTAATCACGTTTGGGAGAGCCTAGCAGGATGCTTAGCCAAGTTGCCAATCGCTAACGCTTAGTAGCGTATCGCAGTTTTCCTTCTCTGTCAATCTTTCATATTGGTGCGGCAAGATCTGCCTTTCGTTTACGATTGACAATTAAACGTTAGCGATTGGCAACTTGTCTAAGCACCCTGGTCTCCGTTGCCAATTCTGTTATTGCGTTTGATATTGTTTCATGAACTATGGTTGTTTACCGTCTTCCTTGATCATTATCAGGCTATGATAGTCCACAGCTGGACGTAGGCCTCTCCTATTAACTATGCGTATAGACGCATTAGGAGGTAAATGCCCATAATCGCCACGCCTGGGCAAGTGCATCGGCGATCGCAGTACTGTGTCTATGATTGATGAGGGTAACGCTGCTGCTCATCATCAATTTTTTATCAAATAATGGTCAGTGACACTTCAATCCCTTAGTCGACTATGACGACACCCGCAGGAGGAGTTGGGGTGACAAATGTATTCTTACTGCTGGCACCACACGGCAGGCTACCACCGTCTTCCTATTCTATATGCCAGTATATCTAAATATACCTATACACTGTGTCTTTGGACACTAACCGAGATTCCGCTGACTTATAGCCTACCTACAACACAAGCCTGACAGAATGTCTTTGGACTACATCTTTCAATTCTTTGAAAATGATCACTCAAAGAAAAGCAACAATATATTTTCAAAAACATTGTAGACTGATGAATTTTCTAGATTGAAACATGACTCCAGCTGAAATTGTCCTTCAAAAGTACTTCAATACAACTTTAAATCAAAACCCTGTATTCCAAATACTAATAAACCAGTATACATTTCGCTTTAAAACCTACTACAATTGTATGGGATGGGAGACCCCACTTACTCTGGACCCATCGATAAATGATGGAATAGGAATCCAAGTATACTCAAGTATTTTCTACTGAACTCCTCTTTTTTACGGACCCCTAAAAGACGTTCGGATAAACAATTCGTAGCGACAGCGATTTCATTGCGATCTCGTTTTTATTTGACGCCTGCTATATTTCAGTTAGGGTTCCGCTGAATCAATCAAACGATTTTTGCTTCTCTATTTACTTTTAAAAATGTGGACATGCAGCTGATAGTGACCAGGACAGATAGAGTGCGTAATAAGCATATCCGAGGAAGTTTTATGGTCACGCCCATATTAGATAAAATTGCCTTCGCTGGAACCGGGTCCCCTTTAATATGCCTAATATTAATAGTCCTAATATGAATTCGCATAACGGATTTGGCATAAATAATTAAGCATAATACTGAATAGGCAAAATAATACAATTCCATAATGCTTAATACGCATATTACTGATTATGCATAATTGAAATATGCATAACATTATTAAATATAACTTTATTCGTCCTAATATGGATTAGCATAAACTTCAAGAAATCAAGCGAATGATGCAGATCAGGGTAAAACCAAGACAGTAAGGTTAAGTTCAAAAGACTAATAAGCAGGAGCGACGAAGCGAAGTTGAAGCCTAGCTTTCGTCACAAACAATGGTCCAAAACTTAATCAAATATCTTCCATTAGGTGTAATAAAATTGATATATTACGAGTAATCTTGCTATTCATTTGCAAAAACTTCTCATTAAAATAAAATAAAAACTTCACCTTTTGCCAAAAGGAAGATTGAGAGTGTTGCTTATTTAGAAGTTGAAACTGTGGATAGTTGGGTGGTTTTACGGTACGAACACGTGATGAGACGCAGTGAAGACCATGTAGTAAAAATCGCTCCAAACTTGCCAGAACAAAAGACAGGGTATTGGCCGCCCGCCATTGGCCTGGGGAGACCAATATCGAGAGAGACCTGAAGAAAGCCCAATTGCCAAAGTCGACAACTGAGGACAGACGAGCCTGGCGCAAAAGCGTGAGGAGACCCGACCCTAGATAACGGGAGCAGGGACGGAAGAAGAGAAGAGAAGAGAAGAGAGGGCATGCAGCAGAACATGTTGTAATTGGATTGGGACCACGGATAGTCAACATTGTGGTGGAAAGCTGCAAAATGCAGGGGACTGAATTTCCAAAATGGCGGAACCCACATTTTACTCCATTTCGCGCATGACTTTTTCCTTTATTTCGTACAAGTGTTTCCTGTGCGATTCAATCTCCGCTGAATAAAAACTTATTAACGATTAACTGAAACCGGTTTGTACCAGTATTTGTGCTTTTTGCAGTAAAAAAGTTATGGCATAAAAGAAACGGTTTTGAGGGAGCCTCTTATTTAAATAGGGTCTCAAAAATAGGACCTTTTGAAAAAAGGGGTGGATGTATTGGAATTGCTATAATAAGTGCGCTGGCATTGTTCCAAAACAAAATAAGTCTTTTATTTATTATCTTTCATAATATTTTACTAATGTTTATTTATAACTACAAGTCAAGTGCCTTAATCGCATACACTTACGTTTAATAATGAGCAGACAGACAACTAATTGCTTGCCAACAGGTGTACAATATCTTTAAAAAAAAGAGTCAAATTGAGAACCTCATACTTGTTTTGAAGTCGGTTATCAAATATAATACGACTAATCAAAACTTTGATGGACAAATAACAAGTATTTTGAAATAGTGGGTTAAATTTATTTAGGCTAATATAGAAATTCACAAACAGGGGTGACACTTCACAATAAAATGTAAAATGCAATTCTTTAGGTACGACGTGCGACTTCCATGTTTGATGTATTCCTAAGTATTTATTTATTTTTCACTAATATCGAAAGTAACCTGTTCTAATTGTAAGTATGAAATAAAACTATGAAAACGGATAAACTCGCGTATAACTATTTATTAAATTTAACTTCATCCCGACGTTTCGAATACTTTACAGGGTTCGTGATCTGCGACGCCTTTTTGATAGTTATATATTTCATGTGTAATCCTCGCGGTAACTGAAGAAAATATTCTGTCCAAAGTATTTCGAGATTCTCCACATGCATTGACTATACGATAAACGCGTCTCAGGGCACGCTCTAAATCGGAAATTTTCACTCTGATTGCATTGCTAATGAACTCGATGTCAGCGGCTTGCAAATTGAAAACGGAATCCTTATATTAATCAAATTGGTTTAAGGTGCTACGTTCGTATGTATCTGGTCGGTGACGATAACGGTATTTGGTTAATGAGCGGCCAATTCATAAAATTGCTGATTATACCAAAAATGTTAAAAAAAAGTGAACGAGTGCCATGGCGTATTTCACGTATAGAGTATAACATTACCGATAGGTACTTGCAAAGACATGAGACAGCTACAGGTATAACGATTTTTTATAACATTTAAAATTTAAATACTATGGCTTTTTAGGATGACTCAGACGCCATGAACGCGATTGCTTTACCTTGCGACCGCGAGGCGATAAAATCAAACAGCGAATGCTCATTCTATCCCCCACTTTACGAAATCAACGAATTTTAACGAACGAATTTCGTAGAGTGGGGACAGAATGAACATTCGCTTGTTTGGTCTAAATCCACCTTAGTACAAGTGTCCTACGAGACCAACTCCAGCGCGGCGTACGGGCGACGCGACGCGACGCGATGCGAACGCGATCAGTTTGTTTCATATTTTCGCGCGATCGAAACGCGACGCCCGAATAGTGTGTCGCTTTGTTTATTGAAAATGTCCGATCAATAGGAATTTTTGCATGCAGGTAGGACAAGGTCATCGTATTGCATCGCATCGCATACAATTTGCGACTTCGTCACATCGAATTGCGTCGCAAATCTCGTCGTTTTGAATCGCCGACGTTGGACATAGCCTTACAGATACCAATAGATATGTCGAGGCTAGGAGCTGGGGCCAATACCGGCAATACCACAACAGTATACAAGCGTACCTACAATTCTACAAAATTGTCAACTATTTGTCGTTACATTAAAATTAAAATAGGTGCGGAAATAATCACGTTCACTGCCACGACAAAGACATATTGAGAATACTACGGCCCTACCGCAAACTTCGAAACCCAATTTTCAAAATTATCCAAATTTCGAGGATTTGTCACTGTCACACTTCTAACGGCTTCTTGTGGCTAAAATGATGATGTCACAAAAATATACAAAATGTTTATAATCATGTTCTTCAATAGGTACATATTGCTGAAAAGGTTAATAAAACGATCCCGTAAATGTATAGGTATACGCTTAAGCCGCTCTGAGCGAGCATTCAATCGTTCTTGGGCACATGAAGACAGGATTCCACATAGCAAAATGTTCGTTCGTCAGCCCACGAACAAGTGAATGCTCGCTCAGAACACTACGTGGAAACGCAGCTTTACGAGTACCTTTGTACATACACAATAATTTTTTTCCTGTTCTATTTTTCTGTTTGTATAATGTGTTTTACCTAATAGGTATTTTGTTGTTTTAATTTGAATGAAAATATTTTTCTATAGTAAACTAAAATCAACGAACTGAACTGTGGGAATTAATAAACAGCAGTTAACGTTCATAAACAAACAGGGACTACTATTTACTAAACGAATTCGATTCATTGAGTATTTTTTAAATAACTAAATAGTGTTCTACTCTCTTGGGATTTATATGCGACATGTCATTTCAGTACTTTTTTTAAATGTCGAATAAAATATTGATATTGTTTTAACATACGAGTTTGCCGTGTGGTGACGGCAGTAAGAATACATTCGTCACCACCCCAACTCTTCCTGCGAGAGTCCTAAGAGTCGACTAAGGGATTGAAGTGTCACTGACCATTATTTTATTTGATTGATAATGGGCAGCAGCGTCATCATAGTGGACAGTTGGACACATTACTGCGATCGCCAATCCGCTTGCCCAGCGTGGTGATTATGGGCATTTACCTCCTAATGCGTCTATACGCATAGTTAGTAGGAGAGGCCTACGTCCAGCAGTGGACAGAGATAGGCTGATGATGTGTGATGTGAAGCACAGTCTTTAATTACCAAAGTGTCACCCCATGTCGTGCATTATTCAAAAACCTGCATGAATTTTTGACATTTACATTTGCTCTCCCATATTTGGTTTTCGTGTTTCCACGAATTTCGTTGAAAAACTTTTCCACCGCTGACTGACATTAACCCTTTTGCGGGTAGTTGCATAATTAATGAATTGCATGCGGCTGGTAATAGAATCAGTGGTACTTTTGTAATTATAAGGATTTAAATGGCTCTGCGTCGTAAACCCCAAATTGTGTTTTCAAAAGGTCCTATATGTGATAAAATAATAATAACATTTTAGCCTAGGGTGGCACATTCAAATCGGTCAGTATGGGAAAGTCTGAAACTATAAGACATACGAAGATTTGTTCTTAGGAATCATGTCATCGATTTTATTAATAAAGAAAACTACGTTGATAAATATGAAAAAAAAAAAACTATTTTTCTTAAGATTTACACAACAAACACCTAGTAAAATGTATTTATTTATTTAGTACGTGTAAACAATGAATTTCATTCATTTTAGACATCGTTTCTTAGAGAGATTTACTGCTTAAGACCTACACAAACGATATCTGAATAAAAATAGTGTAAGTTTATTTTTTCAAAACAACCGGGTTCGATTCCCTAGCTGACTACAGTTTTTTTTTTCAAATTTATGAATGCAGTTTTTCTTTTTATCAAAATCGGTGACATGGTTCCTAAGAACAAATCTTCGTATGTCTTATAGTTTCAGACTTTCCCATACTGACCGATTCGAATGGGCCACCCTGTATAATGTCCCACTGCTGGTTCCTCACGATGTTTCCTTTCACCGAAAGCTAATGGTAAATACCATCTGATATTCCGTACATAAGTTTCGGAAAAACTCATTGGTACGAGCCAGGATTTGAACCCACGACTTCCGGACAAAGTCAAACGCCTAACGGCCCGGCCACGACATTGGTCTAAGGCGACCAGCGGCGAGCGAATCCATGAGTTGGAGCGGGATGCCGATATGGGTACGAGAGGGAGCACCATACGTTTTCCGCTAAGCCGGTCGCCTTAGACCGATGTCGTGGCCGCTGCGTAAGGCCGTGGGTTTTCTGGCTAGCGACCGGCGACTGACGCGTGTTCGCCGCCGAAGACGTTCGAATGTTTTGTTCGCGAATGTTTGAGGGTGGTTTCTCTGACACGCGTCGATCGCCGGTCGCCGGCCAGAAAACCCACGACCTAAGCCCTTTATGTGATATATAAAAATAATTAATTAATAAATAATTCGGTTAATTCTGGTCTTCCGGTTGCAACACCGAGTAGGGCGCTCTACGTGTCGCGCCTACATTACTCCGCCGTGCCCAACGATGTGGTGGAGTACGTCCGCCGGAAGACGGGTTACTCGCTGAGGGTGCAGCAGCTGCGGTCGCGCCACTACGTGCACTTCAGCTCGTTCGTGGTGCGCGTGCCGCGCCCGCTGCAGGACACCATCGCGAGTGCTGACTTCTGGCCGAAGGGCGTCGTGTTTCGGCAGTTCCGAGGCAATCTGCCGAGTTCTACGCCGGATCAGACGACGCAACGGGGCCACGTCGTTACGTCGCCTAATTCAAACTAGTTTTAAGTTGTTTTTATGTTTGTATCTTTGTAGTTCACAGTGCCTTGGTGTTTAACTGTAATGCTGTGTAACTTATTTGAATAATAAATAATAATAATAATAAATAATAAAAACATCAAAAAGTAACACTTTGAATCACAGATGTCATTTATATACCATAGATCAAGCAAACGTATCTACTTAGCGTGTCAAATGAACTCAGTAAAATCTACTGAGTTGTCTGTCTTTAATCGCAGCTTGCAGCTTTCGGGCGTTAAATTTTGTAAGTTGAAGTGAACAAAAACATTAATAAAGGCCTCCCTAAGTAATATTAATTGCAACAAAAAAATATCAATACTCAAGGGCCTGAGGCATATTTAAAATCATAGGCAAGTAACAACTTCAGTACAAAATCTGACACGCTCGGCCGCCATACAAATGAATGAACTTGTTTCTTCTATACAAATCTAATTCTGTGCTTTGAATAATGGAGTTTAGGTATTCGGAAACAAGGCATATGAGATGCCATGGTCGTGCTTTGTTTAGTTTTCTTTAATAAAAAATTGTTTAAGCTTAAAACCCTTAATACATTGAGCGCGGGGAACTCCCGAGGGGAGTTCTCTGTGGGAGGTCCATTTTCGCTACAAAGCGGAAAAATCACGGGATCGGTTACGAGCGTAGCGCATAGCACTCGTCCGCAATGAAAGTTTTAAATTACGTACTAATTTTCTATCGTAAGCAGCAGGGCTAGCCATGATGCCATTCTAGACATTCTGCAATCGTATAAGGTAAGCGATAAGTCACGTGACCATAATATTGTACGGTGGTCACGTGACTTTTCGCTCAATTATGTCAGTCTCTTACATTTATTAATTATCGCTTATCGTATACCATTTCAGAATGGCGTATTGGCTAGTCTTGCTGCTATTTTCTTGGGTAAAATAAAATATTTCCATGCGAAATTAATTAAATAATGACAAAAATAAATAAAATAAAGAATAAAAATAGAAATAAATATCTCGGTAAGCTCAATTAAGGCTTTTTATGTGGATACTTGGCGACGATATATATAATAGATAGACTGATACATATACAGATATAAAGTTCTAATTGGAAAGACAAAATGCATGTATCGTCAATGAAATGTCGAGTTTCGAGTTGATAATGATATGAAAAGTGGCAGACGGAGAGAAATGGTTTTTGTAGCGATTAGTGTTGTCATAACTAATTAGATCGATGATGTTTATAATGAATAATTAGAATCAAATGGGTTGTGGGTACAACATCTGACACAAATATATTTAATAAAATTAAGAGTCCGGTATACTATATTTTCGATTTCGCTCAACTTTGCAACGTGATATTACAGTAACTAACACTTATGATACAAGTTTTGATAAATAAATTGAATGATTGTTTCAATAACAAGTGAATAAGTGTAAAAAATATTTCAATTTGTTGATACATTTTGAATAATCTAGCTTTTTCCAACAGCTGTTTACCCATTTTCTGCTCGAAGAGGTTGAAACGGCTCTCTTTTTCACGATGGACTCGACATTAGACCCATATACAAAAATAACATAGTATTCGTATGATAGTCTTCTACGGAATAAGTGGAAAAAAAAACAATTTTATATGAATTTAAGTAGTAAAAAAATATTTACATTCGGTGAGATTCGCAAGAAATACACGAAGAACAGCCGAGTTTACTGCCTATACAAGAGCATTAAATTCATTTAAAAATATACTAAAATAAACTTCAGTTCATGCACTATCATTAAAAAAATATATATGCATACATATTCATAGACTTTATTTGCAAAAACTGTTCGTAAAGTTTACTCGAAATTCGTAATAAAATAACTGACGCGAGCGCAGTGCCGTCAGACCGCTCCGAGAGCTCACAACGGGAGGACGTATCGCTCTGCGCTGTACTCTCTGTAGCTGTCGTTCACCCCTAGTCGCGTGCGCTACCCAGAAGTAGCCAGTGAACATAAAGTGATTTGCGGTTCTTGATCCTTTGGTAAGTAAAAATTATTATTAAGGTATTTTTTTGTAGATCATTGAGTTTTTAGTACTAGTATTCAATAATATTTTAGTACTTATTTGACATAGTTTTTTAATTCTAATTTATTGAAGAGATGTTCTTATTAAAACTGTTAACATGTTTTTCTTTTTTCAATACGATATTCAATATTTTTAATATAACCTGATATAAGGCTTCCATCGGTAGAAAAGAGACAAATTAAAAAAGGGGCGATGTCATGGGTATGATTACGCCCATCGCAATATTAATAACTCAGACTCACAGTTTTTAAAAGAAATAAAATTTGGTTTGCCAGATTATAAAAAAGATGGCTGAGGCTAATTTCCTTATAGAGCATACTGCTTAGGTTGCTGCTTATAGAAAGGTAATTGAAACTTTTGGACATGGATCGTATACCGATATTATTTCATTGTGTATTTTTTATCTGATCTTAATTTTTGATTGTCCTTTCCTAAATACACAATAATAATAAGAAACAATGAAAATTTGTAAACATTGGTCAATCAATATGTGAAGTAGGTATGTATATTGTTAAATATATCGGTGAGATATTGTAACAAAGTGTTTTAAATAAATGATGTATGTCATGATAACAATACTCTAGACAAGTCAGTATAAGGATTAAGGATACAAATATGTATGTAACTATAAAAACTGTAAAGTATATTATTTTGTCACAGATGGTTTTTGCTGAAACCCACTGGAATACAACAATTGTCGGAGTCCTTGCGTGAAATGCAATACCAAAATAACCCAACCACAACGTACAAGACTTACTCAAAATGTGGTTAATTTATTCTACAGCCATGGAACTGAACTACTCAGCTATTTTATGTGTGTTTATGCAAAATGCTTTTAGCATGAAAATACAGATAATCTTTGGAGTATTTTACGAATTAACGTGTGGGCAGAGTGTGAAGCTTAATTCGTTTTTAGCTTATTTAACATTTCTTCTTTACAATTTTTTTACGTTTGAGCTTGAAACATATCTTGATTTTAGCTGTCATCATTCGGATTTGGATTGGAGTTAACATACCACTAGCTTTTCGCTTTTCACTAAATAATCATGACTGTGTTCATTACTTTTTTTTTCGTTTTAACCCTTTTCCTATTTTCTTCGTCTACAATCCATGATCACATGTTACTATCCTTGCTCGTTCGTTTCAATCATGTCTTGGAGCTAAAATATTATGAGGGGAGAAACAAAACTTCTGGCTTTTGTATTTTATCAGTCGTATTTGGGTGTTGAATGTATAATTTATTTTTATTATATTAACAGATCCTTTTTATAGATGTAATTACGGTCCGTCATATCAAAAACCGTAACCGTAAATATGGCGTAGTAAAAAGAAGAAAAAAAATCCTAATCAAGACCGCTACAATGCCAGCGTATCTTCAATAACAGAGAAGGTTTATAAACTCATAATAATCGTTGTATTTTGATACGTATAAATTAAGAAAATTAAATAAACAATTTTTTAAATATACAATGTATATATAAATATAAATAATATAAAAGTATTAAATTTATTAACATCGTCTCATGAAAAATATTTTTTTTAATGAATCTTCAGGACCTTGTGTCTGACCCAGACCCTGATTACAATGCGAGTTTTCAACTTGCGACGAATGCGGCGTGAGCTGGAACTACACTGCGTCGAGAGTTACCGCCTACAGTTCGACAACAAGCTGTTCTACGTTAGTGAATACCGTTTTTCGCAGCGCTGCGCACGTCGAAGTGAAGGCTGTCTCGTCGCGTCGTCGAGCTCATTGATGAACGCAGCGTCGAATGTATGAATAAGAGAATAGCATAGCTAAACTTTTTTACGTGGCATTTTTTTCATATGGCACTAGGGTAGGGTAGGGCTTGGTTATAATGGGTTATGTAGGTAGACCACAACTAAAACTCGCAGTACGTCAATGCCGAAATATCGGGTGCTCAATAATTGCAATTTACATGGTAAATATCCCGTTTTAAGTCACACTAATTAATAATATAAATGACTATGTTAGCTTAAAAACGAGTTTATTGGTATGCAATGGTAATTAATCTACATACCATCTCATACATTACATGGCATAGTATCTCATACATTAGCATACCATATGGCCATGACTGATCATGGTGGCAATCTTTAGATGAGGCCTATGTTCAGCAGTGGACGTCTTTCGGCTGATATGATGATGATGATGATGATACATTACATTTCAAAACAATTAATCTGTCTATTAAGAAGTTCTGGTGTTTATTTCAAGTGCCTAGCCCAAGTTGATTCGGTTGTGCGCTAATGGTTTGTATAATAGAAGATGTAGTAAGTATAACTCATAATAAGTGTCAAAGTATAAATAATTTATAAAAAGACATATATAATATACAATAAATGTTTAATACAAAATTATCTTGAACTTTCATTTAAATTAAAATCGACCAAAAATTTCAAATTTACATTAAACGTATTCAAGTATCAATACTTTTTATAGCGTGCCTAAACAGCGTCGAACATTTCTAGGTATCGTCGCGCACCTGCAGTGTTGTTAAAATTGTATTAAACTCTTCAAACAAAATTGTACCTAGGGTTATTACAATAGGGCTCATAATTCGGTGGAATTCTTGCAGATACATGCGAACGCCGACCTTGGGTGTTCAGTTACTGTGTAAAAGTCGTATCATCGCCCAAATTGTGAATTTTTTACATCATCACCGGGTTCTTAATGACATCTATCGATATGTGTATTTGTAACTACAGCCTATTCATTCTCATCTATTTTAACTAGTATAAGCAAGTTTCTAACCTCTGAACATTTTTTTTTCTCTAAGAGCTGTCCATCCTTTATCTATCCGTCCTAACCTATCCGTTAGTTAATTATCACCATGTTTTTCTTAAATCTTCAGCAGCGATCGGACAAATGTGTATCATTGTTTGCAATAATGTGGACATGATTGCAAAATTGATTAAATGAATAATCAAACGAATAAATTCTTGAAATTTGATTTCGAAGCGTTAAGGTGACTATTTAAAAAGGTTTTCATAGTTACCGGTGTCAAATATGTAATTTTCTGAAAATGATTAAATGGTTAATTATTCAATCAACTTAGGAGTCATGTCCATATTATTGCGAACAATGACACACATTTTTCCGATCTCTGATCATCAGTCAAAAAAGGACAAAGCCAACATTTATTTAACAGCTATTGTTAATTGGGGTTTGAAAAATCAGTCCTAAAACCACTAGATTCGCCTAAATAAGAAGACGGAGGTCAGTAAAAATATTTATGATTATCTTAGGAACTAGTACAACAAACTGCTTGAACACAGCCTTTGACAGTAAAGTTGATCTTTACGACCTGGCAGCATAAAACTAGCCAACTTTACTGTCCTCTAGACGTGGATGCCCTCGTATCCGTGAAGTGCTTGGATTTTATTGTTTAGATTCAGTGGCCATTTCTAACTGAGAATGTGGTCACCATGGCATGCATCCGACGGGTCTGTTTTAATTTTTGCTACAATAGTAAACCCTGCCGTTTTAAAGAGCTTTACTCAGGTAGAGGATATACAGGGCGTCCCAAAGTTATGGGACATGAAGAGGAAGTACCCAAAAATGCCCATCTACGATATAAATATCGTAGATGGGCATTTTCACTTTTTGGGTCAACCAATTAGCGTGAAGTTAAAAAACCGTAATTTCAGTCAGCTTTGTAACGACAATTAAGCACCAAATTTCGATCATAACTCGGTTTTGATGTTCCTTTCACAAACAATAAGCCATATTGTAAAATAAAAACGCCGATCAAGTTTAAATTCCTAAAGATATTGTACTTAATTGCCGTTACAAAGCTGACTGCCATTAAGGTTTTTTTAATTTCACGTTAATTGGGTGTCCCTAAAAGTGAAAATGCCCAGATAGTGTATTAAGGTGAAATAAAGACTTTGTTATTTTTAAAATTTAGTAATGGCATAAAACCTTCATGATTTGACTTCAGCATGTTTAATCGTTTTTTGTCTGATACGTTGAAGCTTGGCAGCATATCTAATACATCAATTACGTCAATCAAACCTGTTTCAGTCATGAAATATCCAATTTCGATAATTCCGTCTGAATTATATTAGTGTCAAGATCGTCTGAGTCCTAATAATGTGAATGAGCCACAGAACATCGAACAACTAGAGCAGAATAACTAATTATAAACTTCTACCCTAAAATGCTGATTAACTGATACACACAGTTTGTTGGGACAATTTTTATTTAAAACAAACCTTTTTTAAAAATTCGTAAAAATAAATTCTGGTATGTCTTTTCAGAATCAGGGCCTTATTCGATATTTAGTTAATAGAAGTAATATAATGACCAGTAATTTTCAAGCATTTTTTAATCTTCCACTTCGTTACACCAATTCCGAATTTTCCAAAGCTTCCATTTTTAGGGTTCCGTAGTAAACAAGGAACCCTTCTAGTTTTGCCATGTACGTCTGTCCGTCTGTCCGCAGCATAGTTCAGAGCCGTTAGTACTAGAAATCTGCAATTTCGTACAGTTACACATAATAGTCATGACGACAAAGTGGTAGAATAAAAACTAGAAAAAAAATGTTTCGTGTACCTCCCCAACTGTTGAAGTTGGGATGATATTTTTTCTTTTTGTAATCCTGTTGTATACATCCTGTAAAATAAAATGTGTCCCCCCTGTAACTTTTGATCCGTGGGTTCAAAAATATGATAAAAAAAATTAATACCTTAAAATAGAATTAATAGGTTGTAGTAGAATACCTTAAAATAAAATTATTTCGAACATAATCCACCCAGCCGTTTTCGAATGACTACAGAACCCTATACTGAGCATAGCCCGACATGCTCTTGGCCGGTTTTTTTTTTATTGTTTTTTTTATAATTAGATACTCTACCGACCTACTATGACTTGAAAATCATAAAATTCCAAATCGAAATCACATGAAACTTCACTATAAAACAAAGTTACATGCAAGTAAGAGATGCAGATATTTGCTACTTACTCTTACCCACACCATAGTTAGTTGAGAGTTGGGTCTCAAAACATGCAGCAATAACTTGGAACTCTAACCTCAGCTTAAGAAATACTGTCTAATTTGAAAAAACATTAATATATTATCACCGTTTTATCACATTCAATTTCGCCTGCAGGCAGGATTAAGAGATAATGAGGGTTTACTTTTCATTCCGCGTGCAGGGATATGCAATTTATGTATACGGTGGATCCAATCTTACCGCATTATAAGTATATTGCGAAGTTCAAGATTGAGCAAATCAGTAGTCTTATCATGAGGCAACCCTACGTATGCATATTGTAGAGTCTGTTCCTTTCACTCCTACTAGCATAGTGATACGAGCGAAGGGGATGATGCGTCCACTAGGAAATCATCGCAAGTGCAGACTTTTGGCCGAAGGCATTTCAGCAGTAGGTGCTAAGGCGATCTGCTGAATACTACGCTGAGTGGCTTATGATGGTCACACATTTGCCGTTTAATGCTACACGTCACTTTCGCATTGCATACTTGTTAGAACCTGACAAGCTTATAGGTATTTTTTCTCTTCTCTTCTTCTTCTTCTTGCTTCGCTTTCCTCAGTGCTGAGGGTCGTGACCTCCTCCGTGGATCACATGGTTTTTATAGTTGTTTTTTAGTACAGATGGTGTATTTTTTAGGCTCTAGAGCGAGAAGTGTGTCATTTTACGTCAGGTTTGAAACTTCGGCGGCCATCTGTACTAAAAAACGTGTCGATTTAAAAGACTCCCTATCGGTCGTGTTTTAAAACATCGCCACTCGTTTCGATTTCATGTTTTTCGCACTTGTGTCGTAATGTACTATTCCAGGCCTTCCGATCTTTTGCGACTTCCAGAGCATCATGGATCTGGGCAGAAAGTTATTTGTCAACCTGGACTATTTTTTAAGTCATTATAAATCTCAGATATCGCCAAAGAGAGAAAATAGAGAGTCCGTGGCATATTTCAAATTCCCATACCAATTCGGACGGTCTCGTTCCTAGCCGACTATTTTATACAGCCCAACTTCCCTGGAGTATAAATCTGGCTGTCATATCCGGAGCTGGCGTGTTACGATCGCTATGAGAGACATGGTTGAGACACAAAAAAGAAAAGTACAGAAATCAACCACTATCACTTTCACACCGACGCTCGGTGATCCCGCTAGGGCTGTTGACAACTAGCGATGTAACGAATACTCGCATTCGCATTCGCGAATATTCGCATGTTTTAAAATATTCGCATTCGTATTCGCATTCGCAAAAAAATGACGCGAATGTTGCGAATATTTTTATTTACTTCTGAATACTGAGTATAATAGGTATTTCTGGTAAAATGTCCCTAAATGATACTGCTAAATATTTGTTTAACCAAAGATATTGACGCAAAAGGACCTATTATTTGCGTTTCGTTGCGCCTGTGCAATAGTTTTGGATTTTGAATGAATATTTATTATTATTTTCAACTTTATTGCACAATATTGCACATACAAAAGAGTATAAATGGCGGACTTAATGCATTTGGGCATTTTCTACCAGCATTACCTAATGTTTGTGTATATGTATGTTGTATAATACCCAATATTCGCATTCGCATTCGCAAATATTCGCATTCGCGAATATTCCAAAACCGATATTCGTTACATCGCTATTGTCAACTATGAGTGACGTATGCAAGAAGTGTGTCAGCAGACGGTAGTTTAAAATCAACATCGATCTGTGAATTGGCGTTTTAGGCTGCGTTTCCACCAGAGATGTGCGAGGATGTGTTACCATACAAATGACACCTATTAATGACTCGTGCGAGGTGTCATTTATATGGAAACACATCCTCGCACATCTTTGGTGAAAACGCAGCCTTAGCCTACCATTAGTTTTGAAGAGGTAAGTAATTACAGTATTACCTACAGATTCAAAATATAAACTAACTAGCGACCCGCCCCGGCTTCGCACGGGTACTATACCTACATAAAGACCTTCCTCTTGAATTACTCTACCTATAAAAAAAATCTCATCAAAATCCGTTGCGTAGTTTTAAAGATTTAAGCATACAAAGGGACATAGTGACAGAAAAAGTGACTTTATATGTAGTGATGACACAGAACAGTTGCCCTGAACAGGCCTACTACCGCGAAAATCGAAATTCATAAATTTCGAGGTTTTTTCTCTGTCACTCAAACGAAGGCGTCATTAGAGTAAGAGAGACAAATCCTCGAAATATACGAATTTCGTTTTTCGCGGTAGGGCCGCTGCTCCGAGCGTGTCCGTGAGTTGTGTTGTGTCTTGTGTGCGATTTCGCGAGCGCATTTATATGTAGATTGTCTTCCGTACCTTTATATTTTGTGGTTGAAATGAATTAAAACGGGGTATATATAATAAGGTAAGGGATAAATAAATATCTTGAGACATCTTACACAAATCGACCTAGTCCCACGGTAAGCTTCTTTAAGGCTTTTGATGGTAACTACAAGCGACGATATGTCATAAATAGATAGGTACTTAAAACTTTGTGATAAATAAATATATAAATAATGCCCTCGCCGAGATTTGAACCCGCAACAGGGGCGTAGCTACTGCCGTATCTGCCGTATCAATTATACGGGGCCCCCGGGCCACGGGGGCCCCCAAAGCGTGTAAGGAAAAAGAATAAAAACTTTCTAATTTATATTACCTCCATATAAGGGCCTCCAAAAAATTTTTATACGGGGCCCCGACCAGGCACGCTACGCCACTGACCCGCAACCTAAAGCGTCGTAGGCATCCTTTAAAAAAACCCTTAAGATGTTTATTCTGGTTCACCCTAGGGCTTGGACACTGGTTCACTTGAATCTAATACCCTTTCGCTCGGCAAGTCACCACAATAACTTTACATACCTATAGTGAACTTTTCCGACAAAATCCCTTATTGATACGCTCAACTCGTCTAAGAATCGTTTAAAACACGTGTTCCACCGGTGAGGGTAAGCGAGAAATGAGATATTTCGCGAGCGAGGAACATAGTGATATTTATACTTCATTTCAAATACCATGGCCCGATGCCACATAAAACTTTGCAGTGGCATCGGGCAATGGTATTTGAAATGGAGTATACCTCCAGTTCCTTAGTATAGCTCCGTATCCCTATAACTTACGTATGTAAGAACTTACAAGTGTAATTCCGGCCTTACACTTATTTTTTAGTGTTTACGAAACACTTCAGAAGGCCTGCTTCCCTCGGAGATATCGAGTAACAAAAACAAAGACCTAACAAAAACAAAAATTGAGAACCTCCTCTTTTTTAGAAATCGGTTATAAATTCCCAGTGTTGCGGGATTTTTGCTCCCATCTGGTGAAACCTACGCGAAAGATTTCAGATTTTTATTATCTATCTAACTTACATAAGTTTACATTTAAAATGTGTCCACTATGATTACGCTGCTGCTATCAATCTTCTATCAAAGAATGGTCAACTTCAATCCTTTAGTCATCTCTTACGACACTCGCGGAAAGAGTTGGGGTGATGATAACATGTATTCTTACTGCCGTCACCACACGGCCAAAATTCCCACTTAATTCCTAAATTCATCCCGCTGATATATTATAAACTTCGCAACTGCATCTTAAAGCTGATCTAACAATTTTCGTCTTAGGACACAGAAGTAGTTTTAACTTCACAAAGATAAAAGCAAGTAACAGGCAATTTAAGTTTTTCTTTGCGAAGTTGGTTCGCAGCGTTCGAGACCTGTTCCGGTACGGATCGGTAGAGGTTTTCGTGAAAGAAATATGACTTACGGAGATTTTGAACCTATCTGAAGAAGGTATATAGAAAATATCTTATAACATTTGAACCGTTGGTGCAAAAATATGAAAAATGAACTTGATTACCTATACCAGTTCTTTCTAGTCTAATTAATCTAGGGTTCTCTAGTCAAATATAGTTTCGCCAAGTATGTCCATCCATTTGCGCTAGTATCTACTAATATCAATTAATCATCATCATCATCAGCCTATGTTAGTCCACTGCTGGACGTAGGCCTCTCCTATTAACTATGCGTATAGATAGACGCATTAGGAGGTAAATGTCCATAATCGCCACGCTGGGCAAGCGGATTGACGATCGCAGTAATGTGTCCACTACGATGACGCTGCTGCTCATCATCAATCTTGTAGAATGGTCAGTGACACTTCGATCCCTTAGTCGACTCTTACGACACCCGCAGGAGGAGTTGGGGTGGTGACAAATGTATTCTTACTGCCGTCACCACACGGCAATATCAATCAATAGTAGATACCAATATCAATCACACCAACATCTAGATTTTTGAGGACACACCGCCTCCCTTGTACAATGGGGAGTGATTCACCTATTAATTTCCACCCTAAGTACCGTATAAGATTATGTTGTTCAATATAAATATGGTTTACTAAAATCTATACATATTCACGTAGTTAATATTATTGGAAATAATCCCTTCAAAGGCCCGACAAACTCTTGCCGGTTTTTTAGAAATCTCCGTAATCCTACATTCTGCATACTCCGACACGTTGACCGGCAGTCTTACAGGATGAAGATTTTTTCTCAATAGTTACTATGTACCTACTACCATATCAAACCTGACCCAGTTCCTATTCAAATTTACAATACCCTGTATTGTAAGTCTAACACGGGCAAAGCTTTTAACGAGTGTTAGTTTAGGAGATAGTTAATAAATATACATTTAGATAACATTTACTCAAAATTAGAGCAACAAAATTATTGGTACGAAATGATTCGGCGCTCAACACGTTCAAGTTCAACGCTCGTCGACAGCTACTTCCAAAAGCAGATAACATAACTGCTATATCAATATGAATAAATGTTCGTACCTACATTGCTGTTCCGATAATCTTAAAACAAATCTGTGGAGTCATAACTAAATGTAACTTTAAAAAACCCTCGTAATCCAAGATTACGTCAGTTCGAGATCCAGTTTTATACACGGTATTTCTCATCTCATAAAACTCCGATGATATGACAAACACAGAGACCCATTTCTCCTAAATTTTCTCAATCAACAAGTTACAAATGCCAAAAGCACGCTGAAAGCAAGATCGTTTACCCTTCTACCCCAAGGCTAACTGTTTGGTTTTAGAATTGAATATCAATTGGACGTTAGCTTGTGTAATTCTTGACTGACTTTACCAGAGAATAGGTTAACTTGGTTTGTCTAGGAACAGCTAGTCATGATCGGTACATTTCGTTTCAAATTCAGTCATTGTAATGCTACGGCTACACACATCGCGACAATGCGAATATTCGCATTATCGCGGCGTATATCGGCGAATCCGACTCGGGTGGGCAGCGTTTGGAAGATACATCTTTTAGTCTAATATTCCGCAGTGATTGAAGACAAAAGTCTTTGATCAGTGTGTGTGATTCAAACGTGGTCACTTACAATGACGGCCTCGTAACAAGGCTCAACGTCACCCAAATGGCAATGGAGGGCTATGCCCCAGCGTAGCCCTCTCCATTGAGAGACCTCTCTCAGTGAGAGACTCCCAAGTCTCTCTGTGAGATCGTATTAGAACATAACCAAAGTAACCGATATAGTTCTCCAAATCGCTAAACTACGGTGGCGGGGCACATTGTACAAAGAACCCATGGCCGTTGGGGCGGATTGTTTTTGAGTGGCGACCACGCACAGGAAGACCAGCGTGAGTAAGCCCCCCACATTCCCCACAAGGTGGCCTGATGACATGGTGAAGGTCGCAGGATTCCGCTGGATGCGAGTGACTCAGGACCGGTCATAGTGGCAATCTTTGGGGGAAGCCTATGTTCAGTAGTGGACGTCTTTTGCCTGATATGAATGAATATTCGCGAATACGTCTGCACTTTGGCCGAAGTCGGAGACCCTTCGCCCCGTTGCCAGTAAATTTGGACGCTGCAAAGGATTTTATCGCGATGAACTGCGCTTACACAGCCACATACACATTTTTAAGTTTTTTTTTTCCACGATATACTGCTGCTCTCGATAACAGTGTAGCCATGCATATTCGCCATAGACCAAATACGAAGTTATATCGCAATAACAAAATTTCGAAGTTCACGGTAACATCGAAAATTGTATTTAAAACTACGAGTATTTCGAACATAATCAGCCCACCCGTTTCTCTTCGTTCGTTTCGTGCTCTTGGCCGGTTTTTTTTAAATTCGCTGGAGGCCTATAACGCGGTCAAATTTTACATTAAACTCGCAAAGCATGTAGCTGCATTTTTGGTATGTGGTTTAAACACCATACGACAGCATAAAACCACATTTTGCAAGCAAAAAAAAGTTGTGCTAGCTGCGTAGTAAGTGAAAAACTGCGAACGGTCATTTTTAGGTTTCTGATTTTTATTAACATAACCTTACGTTTTTTGACATTATACATTAAGAAGCATTTAAAGATTAATAAATTTGCATTACCCGTAGGTCTTATAGTATAGTTTCAAAGATTCGAGACTTCAAAAAATACTCTTTGTTGTAAACTAGATAAAATGTTGAGTTTTGACTGATCGCTGATCAGTGATCCAGATTGACAACCAACACAAAGTAAGTCCTTATCGTTAAAATAAACGCGAATAACTTTCGCATTAATGTCTGTACTGGTTACATTTTTTTCGCGACATACAAATCTTTATTCATCAGTGTAAATAGTTTAAAACCAGCATTTTTTAATACAAAAAGCCGTTACATACCGCAAATTGCTCGGAGCAAATTAATACGTAGTTTTTCAATTATCGGTCTAGAATAAAATGAATGTTCAGATTGTTCAACCAATTTGCATATTCATTGAATAACAAATATTGGAATAAAATGTTTGAGTATAATTATTAAAAATATAGGCTAGTAAAATCGCTTGCAAACATTTCAATTTGATAGGCTTTGAGGTTAGCAAGAATAAAGAAATAGTAATAAATTTACCTATTTGTTTCAAATTCTCAAAGATTTGGCCCCATGTACAAAAGTCTTAAACGAATTTATTAATTGACTAATGCAGTGAGAAGTAGGTATAGAAGGAAATAATATAGTAGGGTTTAGTGATTATGTAGATGTTTTCAGTATACATAACATAATAAAGGCGTAGGCCAGACAGAAACGGAATAACAAATGAAAAGCGGATGGGTTTTGTCTATCAATACCTACCCTTACAATACAAGCGCTTGTGGTCGAGCGGTAAAACGCACGGCTACGCAGCGGTCACATCGTGAGTTCGATCTCCAGCTCGCCAATGAGTTTCTCAAAAAACTTATGTAGATAACTAAAAAATATAATTTGATATTCACAAAATGCTTTACGGTGAAGAAAAATATCGTGATGAAACCTGTATACATCTGCGAAGTAATTCAAGGTTGTATGTGAAGTCCCCAACAAGTACTGAAGCCAGCGTTGGGACCACGCCAAATAGGCACGTTTGATGTGGAGTTGCGGAAAATGGCCAGAATTAAATACAATACAAATGTAGAATTGTTTTAGCCAAATTACTAACAACTCGAAAATGGGTCGCAAGAAACTCGACGACCCATTTTCAAATTGTCATATTTTCCTAAACGCGTCCTAAACGATGCAGGAAGCCTTAGGGAATTGTGTTCGCACGATAAACCACCGGACCTCGGATGTTTATTTATAAAGCATTGTGTTCGCGAAATATTCGTCGTCCGAGGATGATCAGGCCTACTACCGCGAAAATCGAAATTCGTATATTTCGAGAATTTCTCTCTGTCACTCCAACGGTCTCCTCCTTAGAGTAAGAGAGACAAATCCTCGAATTTTGCAGGTTCCGAAGTTTGCGGTAGGGCCGCAGGTCACATATTTGCATAGAGCGGGCGTGTTGGGTCTTAACGGGATGCCCGGAGGCTACGCTACCCTATATGGGCTGTGTATGTTTCCATTTAATCCTTTTACATTGTCAGTAAGGCTTGCAATTCCGGAATTTTTTGTATGGGCAATATCGGAATTCCGATAATTGCAAGCCCTAATTGTCAGTATCACCAAAAACACACACATCATCAGCCTATGCCAGACCATGCACTGTCCACGCCTCTCCTATTAACTGTGCGTATAGACACATTAATCATAATACACATAATCGCCACGCTGGGCAAGCGGATTGGCGATCGCAGTAATGTGTCCACTATGATGACGCTGCTGCCCATCATCGATCTTTTATCAAAGAATGGTCAGAAACAATTCAATTCCTTAGTCGATTTTTACAACTCCCGCAGGATGAGGGGTGATGACAAATGTTTTCGTATTGCCGCCAAAAATGCCAATACTGTTTTGTGTCAAGGTTGTGAGAAACAAGTGTATGGCCTGGTTAGGTATAGGTATCAGCAGCTACCGTAGCTTCTAGGTTGAAACACTAGAGGTGTCATAGGCGCCAATCGATATATTTTTTTATAAAATTTGGTAGATTATTATATATTTTAATTGACATGTAATGAGAGCTAGATGTAACGTTTTTAAGTTTTGAGAAGGGTAATTTTTTGAATTTATTCATATTTCAATTATTCCTGTTGTTGGAGTGAACAGCTCAGCGTGCTTTCTTACGAAACAAAATTCAAGGATGTACATTAATGGGAGTGTAAGCATTCCAAGATCCTCTCTCCCCGGATACCGTAATTCAGCTTACTAAAGCCAGTGTCGCTTACGACATGTTTTCATGGAATGCTCCTTTCCCGGATGCCGTGCTAGAATGAGCCCACACGTCCCAAAGATCACCTCTCCCAGCCCGCGGCCCTCGTGGCCAGTCAATAACGCCTATCTCTTCTCTGCCTCACGACGCGATACTATAATTTGTAATTCATAACACTTTGATGTCTAGTGCGATGTCGGCATGATCTGATGGACAAACGCGACGGCGCAAAGTGCCACGGTAAATTGTTTATGGAAAGTTGCCTGTCGGAAATAACTGTTTATCAGAAATGTTCATATTTTTCAGTTTAAGCAAAATGTTCTTACTAAACTTACTTTAATAGTTTAGTAGGTATTACACAGTAGGTAAAATCTATTTTTATTTGTTCAAACCACTCGGCCACTCGGACTCCGGCCGAAATGGAATCCGAGTGGTTTAGGCATCAGCAGCGTGCGTTCGAATCGCACCTTCGTCGTTAGTAAGCTCGGTATTTTTATTATTATTATTAAACGGTTTTATTCTGCGACCATACATATATAACATGGACGTCTAATGCCAGCTCAAGAATGCCCCCAAACACAATTGTTCAATTGTGCCAAGATGGGTAGGACATAGCACTTTTCTTAACACCACGCATATTTCGGCGCAACATCTTTGACAAATGTTTATAGAATATGGCCAATCAAAACTTTGACGGACTTAAAAAAGAGAAATTTATGCACGCGAAGCGCGCGCAAAGATTACTCTTCCTCACTAGTTAGGAAAATTATTTTTATTATGTATTCAATTTCTAAACAAATTATTCATGAATCCGCTCTTTAGACCAAACATCCAACAAATCCAAATGACCCCTAGACACAGATACGGCATCGAACCCGCACTCACGAGCATCACGAGTCCAACTGACGCTATCAGTAGCCTTGAGGCTTGTGATAGTCTAAACCAAGGTGATACCCATCTGGACTACGGGTTACAAAATGTTTGTTATAATTGCACGACAAGTGCGAAAAACACGAAATTCGAAACGAGTGGCGTTGTTCGACACGAGTTACGAATTTCATGTTTTTCGTAATGTACTATTTCCTAACTAGTGCGGAAAAGTAAACTTTGCGCACGCTTGGCGTGCGTAGATTTCTCTGTTTAAATGAATACACGTGTAAAAACTTCTTTTTAACTCGGGTGATTGTCGCCCTCGTTTCACTCGGGCTCCAACGTTCACCCTCGTCGAAAAAAAAAATGTTTGCACTTGTACCGAAATGTACTATTTTACACGTGTATCGAACGACTTTTTTCATTAGGTGCAAGCCTTAAAAAGGGGGGAACTTACGCATGCGAAGCGTGCGCAAAGTTTACTTTTCCGCACTAATTAGAAAATAGTACATTACGAAACAGGGCGAAAGCATGAAATTCGCAAAAAGTGGCGATGTTTTAAAACACGACCGATAGGGAATGTTTTAAATCGATACGAGCTACGAATTTCGTTTTTGCACGTGTCTCGTACGACGTTTTTTAGTGCTGATGGCCCTCCGAAGTTTTGGACCTGACGTAAAATGACACACTTCTCGCGCTAGAGCCTAAGAAACGCACCATCAGGGGCTTATTTCTCGTAAGCTTGTAACTTGTAATACAAGCGGAAGTCCTTATCTAATTAATAGTGTCAAAAAGAGACTTTCACTTGTATTAAAAGTTACAAGCTTTCGAGAAACACGCCCCTGTACTAAAAAAGCCTTTGTCAAAACTCTATGAAGCTTTTCCAACTGAACAATATCTATCTTACCTATGCAAACTAAATACAAGATCCTCTTTACTGAAGAAAGTACAAAACCGTGCAAAAATCGCTAATCACCTTCAAGTCTTCACACTTCTTCCGCACTTTCAGGATATAGCCTTTTCTCCGTAGCCCGTATTGTTGCAAATAATTTGCGCCCTTATTGTCAAAGGAGCTCTTTGTGGACACAAAGAAAATCCTCTGAAGCGAAATTGAATCAGAACAATAGATCCTAGATAGATGTTCGGGATTAATTTTGAATGGAGGAGACATTTTGCTAAGTGTCGGGAGAATCGGCGCTTTGAGGAACTTAACTTGATGGGTATTTGGAGTTGTTGTGCGATGATATTATCAATATTTATTGTAGGTTTACTAAACAATATTTAATAGGTTTATATGAAAGCTGGCGATTCATCGCCGGGGCTTACGATGTCAAATATCTATCATCATCATCATCATCATTTCAGCCATTTATCGCCCACTGCTGAGCATAGGCCTCTCTTCTAGTACGCCACTCATCTCGGTCCTGAGCCAGTCTAACCCAGAAGTGTCCCGCAAACTTACGAATGTCGTCGACCCAACGAGCCAACGGACGCCCAGGAGCTCTTTCATCCGAAATAGGCCACCAATCCGTGAGAACTTTAGTCCACCATCACCATCATCACTCTTCCTGGCAACATGTCCTGCCCAGTTCCATTTGAGTTTAGTAACGGTTTTTTTTTTTTTATACCACGTCGGTGGCAAACAAGCATACGGCCCGCCTGATGGAAAGCAGTCACCGTAGCCTATGGGCGCCTGCAACCTCAGGGTGTCACATGCGCGTTGCCGACCCAATAAAAATAACGTTGGCACAACAAAGTGGCTCCACTCCACCTGATCGTAAGTGAAAAGTAGAGCCCAAATCGCGGCGGCAACGAACAGGAGACAATCAGTAACCTGTTAGTTGCCACCGCCTTGCTGGCCCGCTAGATGCTGGTAAATACACCGGCTGACCCCGAAACACGGCAAACACGAAGGTAAGTCATGATAGGTTTTATGTGGAAACTAGCTGGATTAACTACAGTAATAATTAGTAAAATACCATATTTGTCTTAGACAATCAAAGGACACATGTATTCATTTGTTCAAGTAAAAAGACAAAATAGAAAAGCATAGACAATATAAACATACGCAGAATAAGAGAATGGCCAGTAAGTGGCGCTCAGGTTATATTATTAAAACCTGTTTAGTTTATGTTCCAACACCTGCCCTTGAACTAAACAGTTTTTAAACCAAGATTAGAAACACAATTTAAATGTTTATCTTTACACAAAGGCTTAGTTAAAACATCCGCAGGCATTTGATCCGTAGACAAGTATTCTAAGTTAATAATTTTATCACTCACAACTTGCCGCACATAATGATGTCGAATGTCTATATGTTTGCTTCTGCTATGATTGATTTGACTATTGCAAATCTTCTGCGCTGACTGACTATCGTTATACAAAGTAATAGGTAAGCATTTACCTAGGCATTCATGTAAGAAAGTCCTGATGAATGCAGCTTCTTTAGCTCCCTCGCATAGTCCCATGTACTCCGATTCTGTCGAAGATAAAGCTATGGTTCTTTGCTTACGACTCTCCCATGACACAGCCGAATTGCTTATCTTGAACACGTAACCTGTATACGAGCGTCGGTCCAGCGGATTAGACGCCCAATCTGCATCTACATATCCTGTAACAGATAAGGTTGATTTCTCATATTGTAAGGAATAGTCTATAGTTCCTTTCAAATATCGAAGAACACGCTTCGCTGCTTTCCAATGCATCTCAGAATAACAGTTGTTGAACTGGCTCAATAGGCTTGCTGCATGTGCAATGTCGGGTCTTGTGCACACCGCTAAATACATGATACATCCAATCATACTTCTGTACTTGGACTCTGGATCACAGTGTTTTCCTTTTTCAAATTTCAAACCAGTCTCCAAAGGTGTACTCACAGGCTTGCAGTCTGTCATATTGAATTGTTCCAATACCTTTTGTATATAATTTTTCTGATCAAGAGTAATTTTGTTTTTATCTTGAGTCAATCTCATGCCCAATATATGCGTAGCACGACCAAGGTCCTTCATCTCAAATATTCTCATCAATTCTGTCTTCAGCTTTCTCTTTTCCTCTGTATCTTTGCTAAAAATCAAAATGTCATCCACATATAATGCTAGTATAATGAGATTACCAGTAGAATCCGATTTAATGTAAACACAGGGTTCGCTGAGTGATTTTCTGAACTTGAGAACCTTCAGGGCATTATCAATTTTGTCATACCAGGCCTTCGATGCCTGTTTCAGTCCATAGACTGCTTTGTTAAGTCTAAACACGTAGTTTTCTTTACCTTTTACTTTATACCCATCTGGCTGTTCCATATAGACAGTCTCCTTTAAGTCACCATTAAGAAACGCTGTCTTAACATCCATGTGGTCAACATTCATGTCTAAGTTGACTGCCAGGGCAAGTAAAGTCCGTATTGTCGAGTATCTTACCACAGGCGAATAGGTCTCATTGTAGTCTATGCCATATTCCTGGGTAAAACCCTTAGCTACGAGTTTAGCTTTATAACGAAGTAACTGACCTTCTAATCCAAGTTTCTTCTTGAAAATCCACTTACATTTTACAGCTTTCTTTCCAGCAGGTAATGATGTCAATGTCCATGCTTTGTTCTTTTCAAATGACTTGTACTCATCTACTATAGCTTCCCACCAGTATTCTTTTTCTGGTCCTGACAGCGCTTCACGAATAGTCTTTGGTTCAGCACCTTGACTTGCAGCTGTCATAGCAATAACACTATTAGCGGAGTCATATTCACTAGAACCTCGATCCGTAGTCATATTAGGATCCCATGTAACATCATTTGGGTCATCTTGATAACTGATACCAGATGTGCTCAGCTCATTTTCGGATATTTCAAGTACTTCGGAAACATTATGTACTTCTGGTATTTTGGTTACATCAGGTACTTTAGGTACATCAGGTACTTCAGGTACATCAGGTACTTCATGTTCTTCAGGTACTTCGAGTACATCAGGTACTCCGAGTGCATCAGGTATATCAAATACATCAGGTACTTCTGGCACTTCAAGCACATGAGGTACTTCGGGTACTTCAGGCAACTCCATAACAGGATCAGCTGGCAAAGAATCACATTTTAAAGGAGTTTCATCCATGCCATCGCTAGTTAAATGTAACTGACAATCAGTAATAGGGGTTTGCTGACTCAGTTTTATATCTTTATACATTTTATCTTCTAAAAAGTGTACATCTCGAGACTTGATACATTTAGACGGGTTTTCAGGATCAATCAGTCTATAACCTTTTGATGCTTCGCAATATCCCACAAATACATACATTTTGCTCTTTGCATCCAATTTCTTACGTTTTTCTTTGGGAATCATTGCATAGGCAACACAGCCAAATACTTTCAAATTAGATAGGTTGACTTTATTACCTGACCATAGTTCTTCAGGTGTGGTGCCTCTTACCGCCTTACTTGGTGACTTATTCTTGATATGTATTGCTGTATTCAACGCCTCGGCCCAAAACCTCTTGTCCATTCCAGCATCCTGCAGCATGCAGCGTGCAGCCTGCATCGTCGTGCGGTTGCATCTCTCCGCGACCCCGTTCTGAGCTGATGAATAAGGCACGGTTGTCTGGTGCTGGATGCCATGCTCTTTCAGAAACATCTGGAACTGTTTATTCACATATTCAAGGCCGTTATCAGAACGTAATGCTTTTATCTTTAAATCAGTTTGATTTTCCACAAAGCTCTTAAAAGTTTTAAATACAGACAATACTTCAGCTTTGCTTTTAATGAAATAGCCAAAAGTCATTCTAGAATAGTCATCAATAAATGTCAAGAGATATCTACAACCACTGAATGAGGAAACTGGCATCGGTCCCATTAAATCACTATGGATTAGACCTAGTTTCTCAGTAGCTCTTGTATAAGATCTTTTTGGGAAAGGTAATCTACTTTGTTTCCCTTCAAGACATGCTACGCAGGGAGTATGCTTATCATCAGTGTAATCTATTCCACTAGCCATACCTCGTTTTAGCAAATCCATACTCCGTCTATTCAGGTGCGCCAGTCTCCGGTGCCATAAGTCCTGGGATGGCTTCATTCCACACAGGTTAGCAGCAGCATCATCACCACTTGACAAGATTTCAGGTATAGGCTCACCCAAATCCAAAGAGTGACAGGCCGCAGCTTGTTCGTTTCCATGTGACACTGTTGACACTTGACGCTCCATATCCAGTTCATAGACGCCGTTCACCTTCGTAGCACTGGCAATTACTTCTTTGCCACAGTAAATTATGCACTTTTGCTTCTTAAAATGCACTTCCAGTCCTTTATCTACCATCTTGCCAACGGAAATAAGATTGGTTGACAATCCGGGCACGTATATAACGTCACTCAATTTCGTAGTTTCATTGTGCCCTTTTAACAACAATTCCACCGTTCCATATCCTTCACTATGCAACTTTTCCTTATTAGCAACGGTAACTGAACGCGGCGAGTCTTCAACATAATCTTTAATTAGTGTTTTGGAATTTGTCATATGTGACGTTGACCCACTGTCAATGTAAAAAGAGTTTGACTTTATGTCAACAGCCAAAGCGGTTATTAAAGATCCATTCCACGCTTTATCAGTCTTCTCACTCTTATTAGCTTTATTCGGACAGTTCTTTGCATAATGATTCGGTTTCTTGCATATGAAACATTTAACTTTTGTAGAATGTTTATTGACACTTTTCGAACTTGTACCCCGGTTCGTAAACATAGAACTTTCTTCAGATTTATCGTCCCTTCGTAAATTTTCTTGAAGTAATTTACTTTTTACTGTTTCACTAGACAATTTAATGTTTGAGTTTTCCAACGCCATTATAAGTGGATCATAGTCTGGTGGTAGCCCACTCAACATAATAACTGACAGGAAATCATCATCTAATGGAGCATTTATGTCTCGTAGTTGTTGATCTACATCGGTGATCTTCAAGAGATACGCCTCCATATCTTTAAATTGCTCTAGTTTTAATCCAAATAACGTACGTAGCAGTCCTAGCCTTCTGCATAAGCCTTTATCTTCATAGGCCTTTTTGAGGTTGTTCCAAGCTTCGTAACCAGTCTTTGCGTTACGTACATGCGAAAAAGATGATGGGAGCACCATTAGGCATATTTTTGCAAGCGTTTTCTGTTGTTTACGATTGTCACTGACCTTGGGAACGCCGGTTGACGATTCCTCTATGCAATCCCATAAATCTTCGTGTATCAAGTACATACGCATCAAAAACTTCCAGTTTCCGTAGTGTGATATTCCACCGAGCTTTTGAAAATTGACCGCGATCCCGGAACTAGTCGCTGAAGACCTCGCTGCCGGCAATTCATCATCCGACATTTCGAATAAATTTTACACTTTTGCCGAAAAATTTTTACGTACTTATTATTTTCGTAATCTGGGCCCCTAACCTGATAGGTTTTATGTGGAAACTAGCTGGATTAACTACAGTAATAATTAGTAAAATACCATATTTGTCTTAGACAATCAAAGGACACATGTATTCATTTGTTCAAGTAAAAAGACAAAATAGAAAAGCATAGACAATATAAACATACGCAGAATAAGAGAATGGCCAGTAAGTGGCGCTCAGGTTATATTATTAAAACCTGTTTAGTTTATGTTCCAACAAGTCATTTCACGGGCGTTTACACCGAATGTACGGTGGTAGCCAACCAGGCGGGTACTAGTAAAAATACCCTACCACCGGCTGAGAAGCTGGATACTCAGTATTTCCCTTAGTCGACTCCTACGACACCCACGGGAAGAGAGGGGCGGTGATTTTTGTATTCTTACTCCGTCACCGCACGGTATCTCCTACATCTCGTACATTGGTGCGACTTCTGATTTCGACGTTTCTAACTCGGTCTTGTAGTTTAATACCGAGCATGGCTCGCTCCATGGCTCTCTGCGCTACTCGTATTTTATGCACAGCCTCCTTTGTCAAATATCTATAAATATAATTAAACGGTTAAACTCTCGTTTATTTAGTCACTACGCGCGACATGTTTCGGAGAGCCTACGCGCTACGCGAGTCGCTTCGCGTGAACACCAGTGCTTGATAATGGAGACCTGTAGCGCGTAGTGAGTACACCTCCCCAACTGGTGAATTGGGGGTGATTTTTTTAATTTGCTGTAATCCTATAGTGTGGGATATCGTTGGATAGGTCTCTTAAAAATAATTAGGGTCTTAAAAGAAAGTTTTTTTCTAAAGTCAATATTTTCGGAGATATCAGGAATTTAAAAAAATATATTTATTATTAGTTTTAGTATGATTATGTTTTAATGTTTATTTGGGCACAAACGGTTCATGTTTCTTATAATTACTACTGATACTTGAGTACATATTTCATAAACCATCTTGATTTTATCTCTGACTTTATATTAATTATAAATAATTACTAAATCTACCAGTAAATTTATGCAAAATTCGAAGAAAATGAACATGAATAATTATGTAATTAATGCATCTTAGTTCTCGAGATCGTATCTTGCCGGAAGTAGTAGATTTTCCAAATTCCCTTTACTATAACGCCAATAAAACTATACATATAAAATTTATGCAATTCCAGAAATTGCCACGCTATCGCAATAGGCTAATGTCTTGCAAATGGGAGTCCAAGCGCGGGCCGCTCGCTTCCGGTATAAGCGACCCACTTATTGTTAGTACGTGGCCTTAGTACCGGTTAATTACATTCTTACTTTATAGCGGTTAAAATTATAGTTTGCAAGTATTCATTCGTTTTTAAACTTGCAATGAAATATCGGCATTACGTACGTCAAATTAAACCAGAGGCCCTACCCTTGTTTTTTTTATTATTTTGGAGCATTCCATGAAAACATCTACTTTTTGTCGCTTACGTGTCGCTATGGTAGCTACCCTAATAAAATATGCTAGCTGGTAGGAAACACTGTCAATCTTAAAGCCTTGATATGTTATTATTATACTGTAACTCGACTATACTAATTTAATTTTTCAAAAGTATTGAAAAGACTGATACTGGCTTGATAAAGAATTGATCTTCAAATCAACTATGACGCTATATCACCGTCAAAAAAAAGACTTCAAAAGATTTCTTCAAGATCCCATCATCAGACCTCGACTTGGTGCCAATGGGTCCATTTTGAAATTATACCCATTCGATTAAAAAAAAATCAGTTCACGATTCTCGGAAATATTGAGTACCTAAACATAGATAAATATTTAAAAAATCTGTCGAATCGACAACCTCATCCTTTTTCGAAGTATATTATCAGCAGTACAATGCATTGCATATTGCTCTTTATTTATTAATATCTAACGGACTTTTTATGGGAACAAGCATCATTAATATCATTATAATCTTACCTAAAACGTTTTTATACATCAATACGAGAATAACCCATAAACCCCCAGTCATTAAGATAACAAAACATCCCTATATTGCGTAAAAACCCATAATAATTATTTTCTTTGAATGGCAAATAAGAGGATTGCTACCTGCTCCATTTTGTTCCAAAAAAGCTTAAGGGACCTAGTTTCTCAAAGGTTTATGTTTGTGTTTCCAACGCTTGCTAGACAAAATGTTGGCAAGTGCTAAGTTTGGTGTCCAGTTTTCTGATAAAGTAAGGTGTGAAAACAAATGAATGTATTTTGATTTTTTTAATTACCACTATTGTATAGGATAGGTACTTGCTCAGGGGTTTCCAAGAAAAGAGTAAACTATCTCAGCTTTACTCTTTTCCGTATATTGGGAAAGCAAATGGTATAGTGTTTTTTTTTATTCATACAGAATACTTACCTACAATTAGGTACTAACTAAATATTAAATGTTCTTAGTGCCTTTAGAATTATAGATATTATTCAGTTAGGTTTTTTTTATTATGTGAGAAGACATTATTATTTTATACGGCAGTTTCCGTAATTTTTCGTTCAACTTTCGTAATATTTTAAAAATATAAAGAAAATTCAAGAGTATTTTTTAGTATTTTACTTTTTTAAGAATGATATACGTATAGGTATATAAGTACATGTGATTCTCTACTCATGTAAGGTCTACCCATGAAAATAACGACTTTCCAACAAATCACCATGTTTTGGCTACAAAACCATAAAATGCAGTAGCAAAGTAACATTGGGCAATGCACGCATATATTACCTGCTGTCACACTAAACTACATTACATTAATTACAACTACTTGCACAAACCATAAAATACTATAGCACTTACTCTAATCTCGTTTGCAATACATAACTCTCACAAGCATTCCTGTAAACTTCACGCAGACAATTATGCCAGAGCCGAGCCACATCAACAAAAACAAACATTCTCTTTGCTTCGATAACGAGTCTGACTTCGCACATTGTTCGTAGTTCAGGTGTTGTTGCAACTTCTGTTCGTTAGGTGCGCGCGTAATCTACTTTGCGTCGTATACTATACTCGATAGTTCTTACTCTCTTTATATCCTCGCCCTTGTTTGAAGTTATTTGATGGAGTGGTTGGTACTATCAAGTTTCTGTCTCAATAAAATCCGGAGGACCAAAGTTTTGTAAATGGCAATGATTCGCAAGTAAACCAAAAAATCTTAAAACTTCGCCAGCAATGCTTATTGTCTACTAGCGTGTCTAGGAAATCGTATTTTCCTACTAACTTCACGTCTCCGAGCCTCCCATAAAAGACAGATTAATAGCACTAAAGATGTGCTGAAACTCGAATCCTTTCCCCAAGTTGGCCAACTAAGGAATAATTAACATGGGTACCTGCGATTGAATGGAATTTTCGCAGGGGAAGCGAGAACAAAATGGAATCGGCCGTTTCTTTTTTCCGGGAGAATAAAATCGTTGTTTCATTTGCTCTTTTGTCGCTACACACTGCTGGGTTTATTTGCCGACTAACAATTACTCTAAAGTAATCTCGGTACCTTCCGGTACTTTCTCTCTACCTCTGTACCTATCTCTACCTCTGTTCTGTCTTTCTCGGTACCTTAGGTAGGCCCAAGATAGACTGATGACCTGGTAAAGGTGGCACATGACCGGTTATTGTGGCAATATTTGGGGGAGGCCTATGTTCAGCAGTGGACGTCTGTAGGCTGATATGATGACGATGATATGATGAATCTCGGTACGTAAAAAAATATGTAAAGAATTGACGTTCTTTATAACTTGATACTTTATTCCAGAGACAAGATAACGCTTCTTTTCTGAAACCTTTTAAAGATTCAGAAAATTTAATAATACTGAAATCTTCGAAACTTGCTCGCAAAATGATACGATGATTTTTAGCGACAAAAGGATTCGCAAGTCATCTTCGCCATATTTGATAGCGCTGCTACACATTTTATCTGATATAACAGTAAATTGACCGCCGTTTATAAAATGTTTTGCACTGTTTTGGCAAAATAAGTTTTTACTGGAATAGTTGGGCAAAAAAAATATATCTAAGATCTGTGTTCTACATTTTATAAGTAAGCTAAGAAACTGTAAACTCATTTAGACTCTTTAGATCAATGAGATTGGAATTTCGTGTCCATAAAATGTCTAATCACTTGTTTGTAACTTGGTTTCAATGTTATAAAAACCGGCCAAGTGCGAGTCAGACTCGCGCGCGAAGGGTTCCGTACCATTATCAATTTATTATTAAAAAAATACAGTTAAATCAACCTATCTCAAAAACTATAGGAGATAATTTAATCAAACTAAAAATCGTTGATAGAACTTATTAATGTGCATAACATATTTTTTTTTTTGAATTTTATATCGAGTAGATTAAAAAATAGAGGGGGGGGGACACATTTTTCAAACTTTGAGAGCTGATATCTCGAAAACGATTTGCTTAAATAAAAATGTGATTAATGAACCTTCATGTCATTTTCAAAGACCTTTCTATTAATACCCCACACGCTTATATACAACAAATTTTTTTTTTTATCCCTCAGTTACATGTATGGAGGACCCCCACCCCAATGGTTTTTTTTACAATTTAGTATCATAATCCTGTAGCGGTTCATACAATACATAACCTTACCAAATTTAGTTACTGTAGCATTTATAGTTTCCGAGTAAATCGGCTGTGACAGACGGACAGACGGACAGACGGACATGACGAATCTATAAGGGTTCCGTTTTTGCCATTTTGGCTACGGAACCCTAAAAACCATTCAACGACGCTTTACTTCACTTCGCGTATAGATATTTGAAAATTAAAACGGACATAGGTGCAATACAGTCGACGATCCCCAGATACAAAGTCAGTATGCAGGGGGGTCAGGTGACTATGATCTCGACTGTGCATGACCTCCATTTTAACCACTGACATTCCGATAGTATAGATACAAAATTACGCATGTGAATAATTCAGGGTGTTTTTAAATAACCTACCCATGATCGTGATAACGAACAACTTTCTTTATGGGAGTCATATCGAAATCTCGTAAAAAAAACACTTCATGAATTGCGGACCAGCCGGTGCACAGAGGTCACGGTAGTAGCTAAAATTCGAATAAATTGATGATCTACTTTGACTGCTTTTTTAGCAAGGAGAGTAGTTTATACTACGTAGTTTTAGAAAACATAAAATATTTGGCATGTGTGGGAATAAACATCTTTGGTATAAGCTTTCAAAGTTAATATACTGCATGACGCTCCAACGCGTTATCTAAAAGTGCAATATTTACTCGTCGTTTTAAAATTGATTATGTACATGACTGTTTTAGTGAAAGCTATAATTATTTAAATGGAGGTACACAGGGGTATTTTCTATCGTTTTTAATAACATTTTATTATTTTCCCTGTCGCTTTTTTATTATAATATTTATTTTACGCGAGCCATCAAAACAATCAATGACGATTTCAATTTGAGAAATATATCGAAGCTTTTAGTTTAGAAACCCTTCGAGTCCCTTAATGATTCATATGTCGTTTTGTAGCCTAGAAAGTGCTTTATCGTGAACAAGTGATAATTCTACCGAAGATTGCCGAAGGTCTTGGCGGTAGCCATTTTACGAAACTGAAATTTAAGGACAAATAAGCGTACATAATGATTTTTAAGAGCGAGGAGGGGGGAAATCAATTGCTCGTTCTCACGTAACTTGTTTTTAGGGTTCCGTAGTAAACTAGGAACCCTTATGGTTTCGCCATGTTCGTCTGTCCGTCTTCCGCACCATAGCTCAATGGCCGTTAGTACTATAGTGTGGGGTATCGTTGAATAGGTCTTTCAAAAAGAATAAGGGTCCCAAAATAAAGTTTTTTTACCCACAAAATTTCAAGAATAACAAGTAACACTGATTTGCTCATTAAATTTTTGCTGACATCCGATCTATACATAACTGGTTTACGAAATTTACCTCACAAAAAGTAGGAATCTTTATTTAAAGCTTGTATTTCGCTTATTACAGATCAAATACAATCTTAATATAACATTACGTACTGTTTTTTAGACTTTTATTGCGACTTTTGAATTTTAAGCACTGTTCTTTGAACGCCTGACCACTGTGCGGTGGGACCGTTTTGTACGGAAAGGCATTTTTTTTTTCAAAATTCCGATATGAGTCGTATAGAGATAGTCGTTCAACTATCAATCATGAACACATGCATACTCTAAGGTGTTGGTAACTAATTTAAAAACACCGTATATCATTAACATAACTATTGAAGTATGTAACTATGTATTTGCTTTAAAGTTCTTAAGCCGCGCTATAATCCTGCGGCTCCGTATGTCACCTGCATAATAGCGGTTTTCTCATCTCGATATTCATCTGCCTCTTTTATATCGCTGTTCCGTTTCGATTTTACGAGTCCGAGACAGAAGCACGCCGTCAATGAGACGTACCTGCTTTTAAATTGACCAGAAAATATCTGCGGACGAAATTTTTTTCCCCGTTAAAATTCCAGCTTTATACCTTTACCACAACTCTTAAAATCCTGTAGACTGTTTATTTCGGTGGTGTTCGAGTTTAAAATGTCTTTTTTTGGCATTAAACCGCGAGTTTAACTCAAAAGAGCTGAATGGTTGTTCAACTTTTGTCCCTTTCATCTACATCCGGCACACGTGAACGGAATTGACTGGAACGCCGAATGGCAATAAGAATGGAATTCCCAACACACGTCAGGAGATTAATATCACCGCCGCTCTTGTCTGCCTCTGATTTTATCATTCCTCTTTGTTTTTGAGATGATAACGCGTTCCCTATTGTGCGATTCGTTTTGCCTCATTTGTTTCACTTAAGATCCTTTTTATTGCACGGCAATGTCGAGTCAATAAAAAGGACTGTCATTTTGTGGTTAGGCAGGTTGGAGCCGCAAGAAATTGGTCTCAAATTATATGTAGGGAGCTTGAAAAAGCTGCACCTTTTTAATAATAAATACTCCGCGATCCTTAAATACTACCGCTTAATCTTGATAGTGGAACATGTGTAAAACGAATTCCACTTTGGGATTCAATGAAGGTGAAAGTTTTTCGAATGAAATAACTTTTTACTGTGAAACGAGATTTAAAGTTGTATCAACAAAAGAAATGAAGAAATCCGATAACATGTAGACTTGACTTTCTGGTTCTGAAAAGAATATTCACAAAGCGATGCCAAATAGAGCAACATAGGTGCAGACTCAGGTTATTAATATCAAGTCTGGGTTCGTTGGATTTTAGCTCTAATGTTATCACGATAAGGTTCATCAGAAATAATATTTTTGCAGATGTTGACATTATCGACGAGAAAGCCTGGTATACCTACGTAAGTAAAACTTCGTTTGACCGTTGTATTATTATTGATCTTTATCTCTTCCTTACAACCTGCGATACAGCTTTCGGCATTATCTTCAACCTTATCGCTATCAGCATTAGAATCATTTCGTTTGTCGTATTGGCGTGTTGCTATCTGTACAATTCGACATGCATTATTTATGCTCGAGGGGAGTTTATTGAAATCATACGAAACAAATATTGGACACCATTTCCTATCAGTACAATGATCTCGGAATTTGGGGTTCGTGTAATATGGCCTAAAACATTGTTCTGCTGGATACGGGCGATATATTAGCTTTAAAAGAGATTAATTTGTTACGGTTGCGTGGTTTCGAAATTTGTTTTAAAATAAAAGTTGTTTTTGTTATTACTTCCATAGAAAGCAATTAATTGTAGAGCCAATGCGAATAACGCTATCTTTATCATTGATTTAAGTAAAAGGGGTAGATGAGTGACGCTCATAGTTTGTCAACACGGCAAGCGATACCCGCACCCACACCGTTGCAAATACTACACACTACTATAATGTCTATGTGCACAATGCGTAATAGAGATAAAATAATACGAAATATGCGGTTGTGCAAACGAGACCCCCATATTTTGCGCAATACACATAGAGCAACAGAGACATACATAGCAATTAGATCTTAGTGTAAGCAAGACATTATCTGCATATTCTTTCTAATCTTAATATTTCTAACAATCCCGCTACTCCTGGTACATCGCTTACCGAGTTTTGGGATTAGATATTGTCAATTTCAAGGGCTGACCTCTGGTTGCATACATTTACTACGGTCATTTGGGTCTCCCTTATACTGGACCGACTACGACGCCCGTGGTATCATCGGAATTACGCCATTTACCTTTAGTTCGGTAGCGTCGGAAAACAAAGTCAATAATTATTAACATGTACCTACTCATTTCATGATGAAACAGAATTAAATGAAAGATGGTTTAATAGTGAAGATGGTGTAATCATTTATATAAAGGAATATTATTATTCTCTCCTTTATTCAAATATTTTCTTATATTATATGGGCTCAAATAAATGTAAAATAAGATTATTATGTGACATATACAAAATTAACGATAAACAACACGAAGAATCTCAACAAATCAGAAAAAATATCGAAGACTTCCAACATGTTCATCGGTTCCCATTAAACAACGCAGTAAAAAAAAATAAAACAACAAAAGCTATAAATTAAGTTAGGTATGGTGTATGGATGGTCAATGAATTTAAGTGAAGTACCATAGTGACAACGTACGAAAAGGCTCAAAAATATAAATTGATTTTAGAAATCAAATCATGAAGATACTCATATTTGATATTCCGGTCGATACTCTAGAATAGCTTTTCGTTATTTTGGCCGCTTAAACTAGTTTAATGTGTACTACCGACAGTACCGACGACGTTTTTCATCACATTTGCGAGGAATAACTGACTTAAATTAACACTTTTACTAACCTTTGTAAAAGTAAAGTAAAGTAAAATTTTATTTTTAAAAACAGTCATTAGGTAACAATTACATTTTGGTGGATCACACTAGGCAGAGCCTGTCCCGTGACTCCACGGTTGCACATTATATTAAAAGTATCATTTACATAAGCAGTTAGAATTTATACAGCAGTTGAAGTTAGCAGTTATACAGCAGTTGAACATTTATAAATATTATGTTTGATTATAAATATCGTACAGGACAATTATTAAGTTATTAAGTTTTCATTATTGAGTAACAGTTTGATTCAAGTCAGTTAAATTCATAAATATTAATTAGATTAAGAGTTAAGTATTACATGTCTTATACATAAATAGAGCATCAAATGGATCGCATCATGCAAGGAATTACATTTAGTCTTTTACAGAGAGTAACTTAAAATTTGTTGCTAGGTAATTACTACTTACTTAGATACTATCCGAAATTTAAGTTCAATCTTTTTATTTTATTCTTGTTCCTTACTTTAAGGCCCCAATTTACATAAAAGAAATAACAGAAAATACAACAAAATGTAAAGTATGTTTAACTTGGTCGGGTTATGTTATTACCGCACTAGGACAGTAATGTAATGAAAAAGTACGGATATTGGATTATGAGCCATAAAGCGGTTCAATAATACCTACGTTACGAGCACGCTTGTTGAAAAAATAGTTGTGATTGGTCCATCAAAGTTTCGATTGGCTATATTCTATAAATGTATTCAAGATAAAATAAAGTGCACAAAACCACGATTACCCGAAAGTACGGAATAGCGCCTTTTGTTATTCGTCGTCTGCCTTTGCTGGTAGTATAAATATGTTCCGGTATAAAATGTATGGAACATATTCTACTATGTTTGGTAGATGTCCACTCTGGGTCTTTTCTTTGCTTGCGTACGACTGCGAGCCACTTATCTTTCCATACTTCGTCGGCAGGAACGTGTATTATCGGCGTGAAAGTCTGTACGTGTATTAAATTGTTATGCTACAACCAAACCTAAACATACGTATAAGCTATTAATTTTATGTATAAAATAAATATTGCAAAATAGACTTTGTTACATTTGTTTTACTAGGAGCGCAGGAACTAAAAATACATGTTGATCAAGATTTATTTGCTGACGTTATTGCATGACGATGTACGTGTTGCTCTCGTATATATTACATATATATCTGTTTATCTCACTCAAAAACAAGAATCATTTAAAATTTGAATTGCCTAAAAATATATTATTAAATTATAAACAGTATTTACGCATGAAAAGTGATTCCGTGAGTTTTGTTTTTATGCTTTGAGCTGTTAAAAACTTTTAAGCCAAATATTCGTTACAGAGATTTTGGATCTTGACAAGCTGTTGACACATGGGCTGCCATCACACGACTAATTCAAAACAGGTCCCGGGACCTGTATTCGATGGCACACTTTCGTGCGCCTGGTACCATATCTACCCCTTTTACTTAAATCAATGATCTTTATATTATTTACGATTGATTTACTCAAAGATAGATAAAAGTTTTGCTCTCTGTAATGTAACAAAATAAATATTAGGGCTTAATATTTGTTTTGGGTTTTACCAATTATGCCTTAAGCATTAAGTCCGCCATTTGTACTTTCATTTTGTGCAGTAAAGTTTAAATAAATAAATAAATTATGTCATGAGCAATTGGCAAGATTTACTTCAATCACCGATACATACATATGTAAATGAATTGGTCTCTGTTTACGACATAAACAAATCTAAAGTTAAAGGTTCCTAACAGGTAAGATTTTTTTATATCCTAAATATATTTATAAATATAGTGTTTTAAAACCTAGATCCAAGAATGAATAAAAAAAACCGTATGAAGGTTTATCGTTTAAGAGGTATTAAAAAGATAATAGCAATCAGCAAGAGCCAATTATTAACTATGCAGACTATGCAAAAATTGTAACTGTAGAAACTTAAATAAATAAAAATCATTTATTTCAGACAATTAAATCCATAACACTCTTACACTCAAATCAATAACACTCACTTAAGCTCAAGTAGGTATATATGAAAAAAAAATACGGAAGTAATGACAAAAACTGTAATATGATTTTCAACTAAATCCTTCTGGGTACAAATACATGAGTGCTGCAAAGATACTCCTTTTGTTTATATAGTATATTACCATATATTTCGACCATATAAAACTTTTACTATCATAAGATTATCTAGACTCAGTATTGTTATAACTAGACTCACTAATGGCCCGCCCTACGTGATATTCGTTAGTTTGTAATTGTATTTGTGTGTAGTGTGTTATTTTATTAGCTAGCGCTTGATTTTGTAAATAATAATTGGCAGTCCATAATTGCTAAAGGGATATTAATAATGTTGACGACTTAATGCCAATAAATAAGTATAATAAGTTTAAAATTAATTTACGGTTGTTGTTGTTTTGGCAGGAAATAAATTCGTACCGTTACTTGTTAATTGATTCTATTTTCAGAATCTTAGAAGCTTGGCTCAAAAAGATGGAAGTTCAGAATCCCTTAACATCAACAAAGCTTCATTAGTAATAATAACTTCGTCTTTAAATTAATTAACCTTGGACCTTATGTCTTGTTTATAATTAGTTGTATTAGGTACCTATTTATTCGTTAATGCTAAATATAAGACTTCAATTTATTGCGCGACAAAATTAAAATACCGTAAGTTTCATTGACAATTTTACACGATTCGACCTACTTAAAAGTCCTACAGCTTGATTGTGGGTATTGTAGCTGAACCCCAAGTTGGAAAGTAAAGGATACGTTTGGTTTTACTCGATACGTTACGTACCTAATGTATTCTTTCGCGCTCGCTCTGACATATTGGATTGGAGCGAGCACAACGACCGTTCACGTATCGAGAAAAACCTAACGTTTTTTTTTTTTTATCTTGGGACATCTTACACAAATCGACCTAGTCTCACGGTAAGCTCAATTAAGGCTTGTGTTGTGGGTACTAAGCGACGATATATATAATAGATACATATAGATACTTAAATACATACACAACCATGACCAAGGAACAAATATTTGTGATAAATAAATACACAAATAATGCCCTCGCCGGGATTCGAACCCGGAACCTCCGGTTTCGTAGGCAGGGTCACTAGGCTACGGAGGCTGAACGTTACTTGTTAAGTCCATGGTTTCCTGGACGACGCGACAACGACAATAGATAAATTAAACGAAACTAAACATGATGTAATGAGCAATTGGGTGTGTTATTTTTCAAAAAAATTGTTTATTGGACAGTTACAAAACGGTACCATTTAATGTTTGGTTATCAGTCCTATTTTTATTGTGTATTTAATTTAAGTTGGAGGCAGCAACTCCGGATTTGAGTAGAAATTTTCCTAAAATGTACGGGGTTTAAAAATAATAATTATTTTGGCTCCATAGCTTTAGAAAAGCGATTTCCAGGTAAACACAACACTCAAACATACGAGTAGCTCATGTTGCAATAAAAATTAAAAACATAGATATCAACTGTGGTCAGTACAAAATGTACTGAAGTTTCTATGAAATCTTTGAAATAGATCCGGAGGCAGAAAATTAATTCCAATGGCCAAATCTTTTTTTGAAATAGATCCGGAGGCAGAAACTTATTTCGGATGGCCAAATCTTTTTTCACGCGCTTTATTGACCTGATTACGGTACTATTTACAACTGTGTCCAGTAAAAAACAAATACTTTTTTTTCTTAATATTTCAGTGATCCACCCTAATGAGGTAATGAGCAACAGACGCAATGGGCTTTTACAATACTTATATACAGATATTTAAAAACATATAAGATAACCAGGACGTTCATATGAAAATGACTAATTTTGCCAATCTCAAACAGAAATGCATCAGACAATTTCCGAAACTACACAAAGCTGTCTGTGTGAGGCCACGAGCGAACAGTTTTACATCTGATTCGCGTACAATAGGTTTAGTTCGGTTCGAAATTTGTCGGTAACTTCCCCCGTCTTCCTGTAGCGATTATTGTGTCCAGAATTCACTTGATTTATTACCTGCTGTTGCTTTGGTCTGTTCGTCTGTGGTTTCATTTTATATGTTTACTGGTTTTAAAAGTAATGTGAAGTTTGATACTTCTTTATTTGATGATTGTACTAATTCATTTAGAATGATACATTTTAAAGGTGCATTTAGAGTTAGACCAAACGAGCATTCGCTCATTCTGTCCCCGACTCTACGAAATCAACGAATTTCGACGAATCACGTTTTGTGTAACGAACGAATTTCGTAGAGTGGGGGATAGAATGAACGAATGCTTTTTGGTCTAAATGCACCTTAAGTGCTTTCTTTTTGGTTAAAAATTGCTGCTACTATATTCGTGTAAAAATAGCTGCAGGTAGTGTAGTGATTGTAGACCCTCACATTCATTATGGAAATGAAAAACTAGATGCACATTGCACATAGTTAGGTACCTACTGTTGATTAGTCATCAAACCCAATCTTCGGATATTTATTGAGTGTTCGACGTTTGGAATTCATTAATGAAGAAGGATTTCTCGAATTGTATGACTTTGAACTAGTAGCTCGAATAAGCAACCTTAATAAAACACTTCAATTAAGAAAAACGCTCCGTTATCCACAATTTGATAGATGTATTATAAAATACACCGTAAGCATTCAATGATATATCGTTAGATAACCTTATTTCACTGCCTCAATCGCGACGTTTCCAAACATCTGCCTGCATTCGACCCGATCCAATCCGACCATTGTGATTTCTACAATACCCCCTTTCAATATCTAAAGTCATCTTCGATCTCGGATAAAGCTTATAGCAGGTAGAAAACATATCAAATTGATTATTAAAATTGTATCTGTAAGCTTTTATGCGTTAGATTTTATTATGGATATAGCTGCCGTAAATTCAGTTAAGTCAGAAGGCATAACTCTTAATGAAAATGACGCTGCAATTTCGTAGAGCACGTCGAGCGCAACGCTAATTACATTGTACACACGGAATGAAATGCAAGTGTACGCGGCGACACCGGCCGACAGCGTAAGCTGAGGTAATCGTAATAATAATACTTATTTCAAGCTGAGGGTCCGCGAACCTCACGCATGGCCCGATGCGCCTATTCGTTCTCTCCCGCTGCCTCGGTTGCCTATTCGCGCGGCCCCCTCAGTCGCTCGCCAGCTCGCGTCGCGGGCGGACCTATGTCTCTCGCTGATTACCCCCGTTCGTAGTCTCCGACGAACATATTTTTAATTGTTAAAATAAACTGGTTTCCGTGTTCGCGTACCTCGTTCCAGCTCCTGCTAACTGGATCTCCTGTTTATACACTCCCATTGTTTTTCTTTAGTGCAAAATGTGATGTTATGTGTGTTCAACGAGCGTACCGTCCTGTGTAACGTTGGCCCAAAGTGAACTCAATGGATGTAATGTGCTTTTGAATTGGAAACGTTAATCTTTTTGATCCTTCGCAGCCGGATTTTTCTCTGAGGTTTGTTGAATAATATTTTTCATAGAACGATACGAAGTTTATTTTACTTGTGATAAGAAATGTTTGCGAGC
>JALPQI010002326.1:0-115036 GCA_025490895.1 Thaumatotibia leucotreta
TGCTCCACATTTTCGTTTACCACGTGACCCTCTTGCAGAGCGACCGCATCCTTTCGCACCTGAGCCAGAAATCCTCCCTTTTGTAAAAAATGGCGTCTATTTATAGGGTTTTCGAACTGCCTAAAATGTATCACTAAAAATCCCGAACCAAGTAAAACGTTGCTACTATTTAATATCGACCTTATTTTCTACAGCTTTAAGTTTATTTTATCTTGACTCTAGGTTCGACATAGAATCCCTTACTTTCTATATGATCTTTCGCCATCTTTTCTAGGATTTTGCACACGTTACTAGCATCGTCCCTTTTAGGTTTTAATAATTTCGTACTGATGTTTGATCAATGGATTATATTTCGAATATATTTTCTACTTCGAATATTTATTTTAATTGTTAGTATTTTATAGTACGAGTCCGACTAGACCCACTATCGCGTATTTCAATTGCCGAATTGAACGGAAATGAATTCAATGAAGTACTTCGTTGACTATTTACGAACCTTTAATATCTTAATATTCGCCAATTGCGTTGGATTACTATGGATACATATATAAAAATTATAAATATAATTATGGAATATATGTAGCAGTTCAAACGGACTGTTACAGTGTCGACTAAGGGATTGAAGTGTCATCATTGACCATTTATTTATCGAATATTGATGATGGGCAGCAGCGTCATCAAAGTGGACACATTAAGACTGCGATCGAATCCGCTTGCCCAGCGTAGCGATTATGGGCATTTACCTCCTAATGCGTCTATACTATACGGATAGTTAATAGGAGAGTAGTGGACGTAGGAGAATAGGAGAGTACGTCCAGCAGTGGACTAACATAGGCTGATGATGTGATGATGATGATGTGATGTGATTCTTCCTAATGCGTCCATACACATAGGAAATACAAGAGGCCTTTTTCCAGCAGTAGACTGATATAGGCTGATGATGTATAAATGGATTGCATACCTAAAACCTGAATAAAAATAAATGGGTATCATGGGATAATCTTAGTCACATAAATCATCCTGGTGTGAGGGTTTATGTGGGTACAAATTCAACGACGGTCAACTAAATGTTTACAATCTATCAGGATATTTTTTCCAATCGAAGCTAAACGTAAACATTTGATGAAGAACTAATAAATTGAAATAGTACAATAGTTGGGAAGATTGGATAATCTCAATAACAAACTAAGTTTCAGGTCATTAACTCGAGCTTCGAATATGATACATACTTGTATGTATCCACAAACTAATTACCTTTTACCGAACCTAAGTGAAATGTTAGATTTACTTACACTATACGATCGAGTTACGCGTAGGCTACGATTACGATCCGATAGTAAATTGGTGTGGAACGTAGTGTAACTCAACCTTCAGGCAAATTATTTTTTACCCACCCATATACTATTTTGGGGATTTGTCTTTTCGACGTGCAAGGGATTGTGAATACTGTGATGTCATGTCTAGAAAATGACATATGAAGCAAATTTTCAACCAATGGAAGTACTTACCTACTTCTCAAAGCTAAGCTCCAATTGTGCTTGAGCATGAACAAAAATGCTTTCATAGGTATTTATTCCAATTGTTCTAATGTATTTCATATCTTCTTCCTGACAACTATCAAACTTGTATAGTTACTATTGCGATTAGCGATGAAAGTAACACAAAAAGGACATGTGTATTTCAAAGGCCCCTGTATTTTTCAATAAAATACAGTATCATTCGTTTCGGATCTTCGATTGATTCTTTCGCATCTGGTTAGTAAACGAGGTTGAAATTATCAATTATGACGAAATAGTGAAATACGACAAATTAGAATCATTCATCTGTTCATTGTGACGTGAACGTGAAGTGGAGTCTATTTGTGTCAAAGGCAGACAAACATCACTTTTGTTTTTTCGAAAGTTACATGTAATTTTATAGGACAGATTCGAAAATAGCGAAAGATTCCAAAGATTCCTGTTGTTGTCACTATTTGCGATACAAGTTTGATAGTCGAATGTTTTGTCACTTTCTTCAATCATATGACATTGGTTCTGTCAAACCCTGCGTCTGGAGAATCGTGGCGTGTTGTGTAAAACGGTCACGCGTGGCGCCGAGGCCGCGGTGAGGCAACCGCGAAAAAAGTATAATTAAATCTACCCACGCCGTGGCGCAACCACGCCTCCGGCTTTTTAGATTATCTTTGCAGCAGATAACGCCGCTTGACAATATTCCACATACGGAAAATAAAGATAGGGAGTCTATTTTAGTGAAAGCACAGAAAAGTTTCAAATATTTAAAAATTTTCTTTGAAACGATTAGACACTTTCATGAGGTTCAATATCAGTTTCTACTATTTTAATGTGAAATTACAGTCTCCACATAAAATTGCGAGGAACTGTTCAGAATTTTGTTTGGGATACGTATATCGTATATCCAATACAAGTATTTAAGAAACTGTCCATCGGCACATCAGTAGAGAATATGTTGATTACATATAACTAGACTGTATTGGTATCGGTTTTATTTTTATTGAGTTTGCTTTTATACTGAGTATTTGGTCCAATTATTAGGGGTCGGAACTATGGGTGCAAAACTATAACAAAACTTCAATATTGACATTATGGGAACACTTTAGCCAAGAAAAATACGAACATTATTGAAAAATCTATTTATATTCCCTATCTCGAAATATTGAACTTATAGGTAATGTTTGGGCGTGTAGATTTACATATTTTATACATGTATGTGCTCTTTTATGTCCACTTGACAAGTTTGGTTAAAGTTTTGCACCCATAGTTCCGACCTCTTACTAATTATACAATTTATGCGCATAGTGTTCATAGGTAATAATTCCAAAGCGCGCAAAACCATTGTTTATCTAATCTTACTTACCTACACTTAATTTCTATGTCGAATATTTGCGTAATGTTAAAGAGTAAATCTTCGTACTTACCTATTGATTTACTTACTACAGCAAAAAGTAAACCAGACATTTAAATATGCTACAAAAAATGCGTGTGACCTTATTTTCTATATTAGGCAGGTCGAGGGAAATCTGTAGCTTTATATTGCGAAATGATCAGATCAAGTAAATTTAATTTTACGTAGTTCTTTTATAAGGGCAAAGTGCTGCTTATCATAAAACTACATCGATTCTAAATGAATAGTTTTCAGGGGCAAATGTGACAGCTAAATAATAGGTACGATGTAAACTAAACCTTAAACTATGAAGTCACTAGGAGACAGTTACTTAATGTGGAAACAAAGCTATAAATGTGCGTAGAAGTGTAAATGTGAAACATTTTGGTTGGTAAATTCCTCTTTATTAGTTAAAATGCCGGTTTTGCGCCTGCCTATCAATTTATAATTTACCCACTTATATCGATAAAAAAAATATACTAAGAAATTTGTTAAATACTGCATGCTAAAACTATTTTCTATACTTTTGTAATTCTCATATAAGCGAATTAATTGTAATTCTTTTGAGAATAAAGTTTCTTTAAACCTAAAATGTACATTCTTAAAGCCCAATAGGTAACCGTAACATAAGTTGGAAAGTAAAGGATAAGTTAGGTTTCTTCGATACGTAAAGGTGCGTGCAGACCAAAAGAGCATTCGCTGTTCTATCCCCCACTCTACGAAATCAACGAATCGCGTTTCGTGTAACGATCGAATTTCGTAGAATAGGGGGATAGAACAGCGAATGCTCTTTTGGTCTACACGCACCTTTATGTATTCTATCGCGCTCGCACTGGTACGTTGGAGCGAGCGCGATGGCATGCTTTTATGTCTTGAGAAAAACCTAACGTTACCGATAGTTGCAAAGTCATGGTACGGCTACTGAACAGGCCTACTACCGCGAAAATTTCGTGAATTTCGAGGATTTTTCTCTGTCACTCCAACGAAGGCATCGTTAGAGTGGGAGAGACAAATCCTCGAAATTTCCGGATTTCCAAGTTCGCGATAGGGCCGCAGTTGAACCAATTCAACCGACCTCACTGGAGTACAAAGGGTTTAGCAGCCTTACCGAACAAGAGTTGCCTTACCCCACGGATGAGGTCAATATTTTAGGTGGTGTACTAGCAGGACCTAAGAATACTCCATGCTTAATATCAGCTCTAGATCTTCTTTTGTTTTAGAGTTATTCAAGATAATGTAAAATATACAGGGTGCCGTTGAATATGGCATATTTCGTAAACTGTTCAAGTTAGATCAATTAAACAAAATTGTGTTTGATAACAATAAAATAGACTACAAAATGCATATTTTTAATCTGCATCTTGTCCTTATTTTTCATAATAAAAAAAGGGTTTTTGTTTTTTTTTCCATATTTTTTTTTATTTCACACGGAGGTACACCTACAAAAAAAATATGCATACATAGCCACTAATGTCCACTATATACATAAATTAAGATATTTCCATAAATCATCGTGCGTCATGCCAAAAAAAAAACTATTCCAGATGTAGTCGTTACTGGCATACAAATAAAGTACCAGTGCAGTGTGAGCATAAGTTAGTGTGTAGGTACACAATCTCTTCTAATAAACCTTTTTAGAATAATCGACGGTAAATATATATATATGTGTGTATATTTATAGCTATTTGTATTTTGTGTTTATTTTTATATTCCTTAGCATCAGACCATTTTTCTCAGTTTTGCACCACCTACTATCAACTTTTACTTTCTTATCGCCTCTACCCAAAGGTTGTCTGGAAGAGATCGCTCTTTAGCGATAAGACCACCTTTTGTTTACCTCTTTCAAACATGTATTTTTATTATTTGTTTTGTATTTGTCTTTGAGGTGCTATAAAGAGTTATTGTATTGTATTGTTGATAACATTTGACAGATAGTATTGTTTTCGACATTTGTTTTCACATTCCTATTCACATACAATCGGACCTTTTCGAAACTTTGTAAGATGTCGAAGTGTATTTACCGGACGAATGTATTTTAATTTATGGTGTATGTAAATATGGCAAAAGATGCTTTAGATTTGTAAATAGTCAATTCCAGCTTTTAGCTGTATTATACTGTCGCTTATGCACAGGTCCACTGTTTGAAATAATAAAAGATTAGAAAAGGCTAATTGTTTTCTATATCAACTCATTTAAAGAGATAGTTCCGTTTATATTATTAAGTATAAATTATTGAGCAATCGACTCAGTTTTGACATTTCGTCGTTGATTATTCTAAATAAGTTTATTAGAAGAGATTGTGTACCTACACACTAACTTATGTTCACACTGCACTGGTACTTTATTTGTATGCCAGTAACGACTACATCTGGAATAGTTTTTTTTTTGGCATGACGCACGATGATTTATGGAAATATCTTAATTTATGTATATAGTGGACATTAGTGGCTATGCATGCATATTTTTTTTGTAGGTGTACCTCCGTGTGAAATAAAAAAAAATATGGAAAAAAAAAACAAAAACCCTTTTTTTATTATGAAAAATAAGGACAAGATGCAGATTAAAAATATGCATTTTGTAGTCTATTTTATTGTTATCAAACACAATTTTGTTTGGTTGATCTAACTTGAACAGTTTACGAAATATGCCACTTTCAATGGCACCCTGTATATTTTACATTATCTTGAATAACTCTAAAACAAAAGAAGATCTAGAGCTGATATTAAGCATGGAGTATTCTTAGGTCCTGCTAGTACACCATCTAAAATATTGACCTCATCCGTGGGGTAAGGCACCTCTTGTTCGGTAAGGCTGCTAAACCCAAATGTATGTGCACGTTATTCCAGTGTAGTAAACAACTATCGTAATCCGGTCTGCAATCCCAGATTCCAGGGTGCTTAGACAAGTTGCCAATCGCTAACGCTTAATCGTAAACGAAAGCTAGCTAACTGTCTTTGTCGCACTAATATGAAATAGTGACAGAGAAGGAAAACTACGATACGCCATAAGCGTTAGCGATTGGCAACTTGGCTAAGCATCCTGATCTCGGATCCCGAATATTCCCCAAGCAACCAACCCACCGGCTGTCAGGTTGCTCTAACACTGTGCCTTGGACCTTAAATAATCATCATTTCAGCCGGGAAACGTACACTGCTGAACAAAGGGTACTCGAGCGGATATCGACCGGATTTGTTTTCCATAAGGATAAGTATATTTCAGGGGGTACAATGCCATAAGCACTACGCTTGGCAATTGATTATTTGGCATTTTTTTTAGATTCTACTGAAGAATGATACCTGTACAGGGTGTTTTTTTATATTTCCGTTTTAAATCGGACAGGTTACTTGGGACATTAATATAAGTTGCCTAGTATATTAGCTATCGTTATTTCGAAAAAAATATATACAATTAAATACATAATAATTGAAATGGCAAGTGTGAGAGAACCTTAAGAATAAGATCTCAGGTGACTGACGGCACGTGTCAAAATACCCAAGTAACATTAGGATGTAATATGTAATATAGGTTTCAATACCTACACTTGTTGAGTCATTAAACTTTTTTTTTAATAATTCAATAACAGTAGGAGTTAAGACACTAGTGTCTTAGAGAAATTGATAATTTTTGACCTAAATAAGCTTCCCTTTCATTTAACGGAAATCAATAAAAACACCCGTGTACATTTATGATGTTTGCGGTAACTATTTAGTAGGAAGGGAAGGATTATAGCAATCATATAATTAACAGAAAATCTATCTCTGCAAGACTTCTTAGGCATTTGCTGACTAAATCAAACGTTAGAGCCTGACAACTCGGTTACGGCTGATGTTCGAGGCCGTACGGCGACAGCTAATAAGTTGTCAATTTCACGGCTACAGCTATGTTGCAATGAGATGCAGTGGATCGGAGACGCGATGTGGATTACAGGTACCATCAGCTACACTGTTAGCTATACATTGGTAGACTTTATGCCTTTTGTAATAAGGACCACAGATGTACAGTTAAGAGTGTTGCTGTTTGTACTACAATCAATGCTATTGCTTGATTCCCGTGTTTGCAATTTGTCTCTGTTATAGTCTGTTACTTTAGTTTATCATTAACTAAATGTAAACAAAATCTAGGTACCTACAAATAACTTTTTTATTCCGTTGAGGGTAGATGAAAACATGACACAATCAAATTGAATAACGTATATAGGTCATTGGAAGGTAGTTCAGTGATATATTCAGGTCGTTTTATACATGGTTGGTTTACATTTATTTCAATAAGTACCCAAAACAGCAGACTATAGTCAATCGAAGGCATCATCGATGTGACAAAGGCATTAAACAGATGCACGATATTTACGATTTAAGAAGTTCGCGGTACCGGTAGGGCTGTTGCACGCAGTATCCTTTATGTTGCGAGATTACTCGCCAAACGTCAATGTAACTCAGGCGCTGATTCAGGGGGGGGGAGGGCAATAGGGGTACTTGCCCCCCCCTGATACTGGACTTATGTATGGTTAGGTGCTGTTTGAAGTATAAAACTACTACTATCATATCATAGGTGCCTCCCCTCAACGAAATCCTGGATCCGCGCCTGCTTTCTATGTAATTATTAGGTATGTGTCTCGCTTGCACCACGCTACCGGTACCTACGAGTGGGATACACGGAAATTATCTGTCTAAATGAAGAATATGTTAGGGAATTTCTACTGCCCCACCAAAGAACAGTGGTACCTTTAAAGGCCTCAATACCTGTAGCCGTACTATGAGTTGCAAAGTAATGGTTACGTTAGGTTAGTAGTATATTGAGTAATCAATACGTAAAACATTCTATCGCGCTTGCACTTAATTGTTGGAGCGAGCACGATGGACAGCTTTACGTATCGAGTAAAACCCATCGTATCGTATCCGTTACTTGACAACTCATGGTACGGCTACCGTCACTACGTTACGTACTACGACGAACGAAGTGTTGCCTCTCGCTCGCACTTATGAATTCGTACGTAAGCGTGACAGGGAAGCAACACTTCGTTCGTGGTTCGCGGTAGGGCCTCTGGCTCCCTATGGAGCCGACGGGCACCGAGAGTTTATGAGAGGAATCGACAGATTTCCCCGCTGGAAACGCGATTTCCTCGCAACTAGCGTGCGCGTAACGAGCGCTCGTCAACACCTCCCGATAGCATCGCTATGACTGGCTGGAAATTATTCCGAATCGTAATTACGGCGATTATTCACGGCGGCCGGGGGCGGCGGCCATTTTTCAACAGTCACCGTTCTTAATTATGAGCGCTGGACGGCTGTCGAAGCTTTGAGGCGCGCCGTCACCTCGGGCCTGCTTTGCTATCCGTACACTTCGGTGCGGGGCTATTTCGGTAGCGTGCGACATTTAGAAGGGCTGGATGCTTAGCCAAGTTGCCAATCGCTAACGCTTAGTAGCGTATCGTAGTTTTCCCTCTCTGTCACTCTTTCATTGTAGTGCGACAAAGACAGGTAGTTGCCTTTCGTTTACGATTGACGATTAAGCGTTAGCGATTGGCAACTTGGCTAAGCACCCTGTAGGCTTATGATGGTCCCGTGTTTATCGTTTGTAGTCGTTGCCATTACGTTATAACAATATGCTTGCATACGCAAGCGCGAAAGCGACGCATAACATGATACACCGCTAAAACGGGATCATTTTATCGGCCACCAGCCATCAAAATATAACTTTTGAGGCATCTCTGTCACTCGTAGGTCCATGCCTGTTGTCAAATATAATGTACATATGTGTGATTTGACTTGAAAGTGCACTGTATAGGTATGGTTTTATAACAGGCGACAAGATAAGCTAGTGACCGAAAAAATCATGCTGCGTCTACTAAACCTTTTAGGGAAACCGGATAGATTTACTTTATTTGCCAGGATTAATAGGTAAGTTAGTATTTTTTTTGAATAAACATCTTTTATAACCCATTATAGTAATTTGGACCAATAATACTTCAGTAACTCTTTACTACAGTATGCTGAATAATACGAAAACAATATTGCTCGACAAAATATCGAACGCTTCGACAATAGCACACCAAAGCGTTGCTCCACACAAGAGTTCGACTAGTGTTTATTTATCGTTTTGGAAGGCTTAGAGAAGACAGATGGAATGTGTTTTTTACTCCAAGATGAGGTGTAAAGTAGAAATAATCTCTTATTTTTAATAAAGTATGTAAACAACGTGTCTCGAACGGTTTTGTGAGTAGGTATTATTTTAAATGTAAGTGCTTTAAGTAAGTGCCGAGTGAGAGCTACAAGTAAAACCGTTTTTGAGGTTGTGATCAGCTGTGTTTAGAGAATTGCGTAGAGTGGCTATTTGTTTTTATTTCTAAGACAGATTTAGTAAGGAATACCTATAATGATTATAAACGTAACAGTAGGCTTAACACATGATTTAATAGATAAGGAGTTCGCCTTTTGCACATCTTGTATTTCTTGTGCAATAAAGGTCAAAAAATAAAAAAAATATTAGTATGTCGCCGCGAGACAGACTATCCATCCTTCTTTTATTAATATCTAAATATAGTCAGTAAAGGAACGGGAAGTCTATTTCGCGGCGACATATATTATACTGTCGTACCAATCATGTGCTAAGGCGACTGAAGTGATAATCAGATGATTTAATTTGTATTCGTGTTATGATTGATTGTCATTGTATACCCGCCCAGTCACAGAATGCCCAGTGGGTCACGCTTCTATTTGTTTGGTTACGCTTTATGCGTTAGCGCATAAGAGTACATTGGGGCTAATGTGATTGTTGTATCCTTATGAATTCGCCATGTCAGAGGGCCTAATACGAATGACATGTTTCATCTCTGCCACACTTACGTACAAATTGACAAGTGCAAAGAGAGACAGCTTATCGATATTGATTCGTGATAAGCCTTCAGAAATCGTTAACGTCGGAGTAAACTTACTTTATATGTACTTGGATCAATATGCGAGTAAGTATCTACGCGGCAAACTCATGGACCTATTATTTAGTGATATGTCTTTATGAGTCCAACTGAAATGTTCTAACGTAAGGAACTTATAAATATTTTGATTAAAATCTGATCTGCTAGTTTGCTCTCACTTAAATTCAACTCAGTATACTTAATATTTCTTGAAGAGGGCCCAAGCTGCCTTTCGTTTACGATTGACGATTAAGCGTTAGCGATTGGCAACTTGTCTAAGCACCCTGTAGTCTCTTGGGAAGGCCTCTGATGGGAATCGATCTAATCGTGATTTCGTATCATGTAAATCTGCAATTACAATAAGAATTAACCGGTATTTAATAAACGGTTACAATTGTAATTGCAGGTTTTAAGTAGCACGTGTTCGACAATTGTTATTTATTACTAGTAGGTAATAGTAATAGGAATGATTAAAGGGTGGTGCGGTTCGTGGAACGACTTCTAGATAATAATTGAAATCGCCGTCTGGTCACGACCGAGTTGGGTACAGTCGCGTGCTTAACTGCGTCTTTGATTTTATTCAGTACCTGAAAGGCTTGCGGCGAATTTAAAACTTAGGAATTTTTAGCATTTTGAGCATCGTCATAGACGTATATTATAGGTCGCGGTATGTTTATTGGGTGGCTTTGCGCGAAAACTCAAAAACACGATTTTTCATAAATATATACATACAAATAAGACCATGCAGAAGTATACACTGATTACTACTAAATCTGATTACTAATGTCAATTGTTAATCGGAAGGAGTAGGTAGTCGGATATTTTTTGCCTAATTTTGAGACCATACCTGATCGGAGTCACCCCTATAAAAAAAGCTTAATTATGGCTTGTGATGTGGGTGCCAAACGACTATATAATGTATATATATATATATATATATATATATGTATAAAATATAGATACATGTAGATACTTATATAAATACATAGACAGCCTCTACCAAGGAACAAATATTTGTGATAAATAAATACACAAATAATGCCCTCGCCTCTGTAGGCAGGGTTACTACCAGCCAGACTATGAAGGCTGACAAACTACTTACTTCTTTAATAAAACGATATCAAATATTTATCAAAACTTGATTTGTTCTACCAAAGTTGAAAAGAATTGCGTCCACAAGCGTACAGGGTCGTTCCCGTCGCGCGCTGACGCCGGCGCGTCTAATCGCCGTTTATTGGAGAAAACCGATTACCGCGCCGGCCGTTTCGACATGTCATCTACTGGGACGTTTCAGGAACATTTTCACCAGTCTGGCTTGAACAGCAGCTTTGTGCGGCACAGGATACAGGTACCTATATGCACACCAGAGTTGGGCATAAAGTAATCTGATTACTTATTCCGATTACTTTTGTATGTGTAGGTACTTTGTAATTTAGATAGATAAATAAATATCTTGGGCCATCTTACACAAATCGACCTAGTCCCACGGTAAGCTCAATTAAGGCTTGTGATGTGGGTACCAGGCGACGATATTTATAATAGATACATACATACATATACTTAAATACATAGACAGCCATGACCAAGGAACAAATATTTGTGATAAATAAATACACGAATAATGCCCTCGCCGGGACTCAAACCCGGAACCTCCAGCTTCGTAGGCAGGGTCACTAACCAACCACCAACTAGCCTACGGAGGCCAACACACACATACAAATGTAATTTACAGAAGTAATCAGATTACTTTTGCCCAACTCTGATCCACGCATTATTACCTATGTAACCATTTTACATAAAGGATCGAGTACATCTAATACATCAAACGTATCGAGACTACCGCAACTATGAGTTATCCACAGTGCAGTGATGCCAGGTACTCCGTTTCCCGCATTTTTTGACGCATTTTCCTCTAGCTTTGTGGTAGCACAAATCCTCATTTTAAAATTGTGCAATATTGATACTGAAGACAATGATGTTGATAGTTTGTAGTTTTATTTTTTTATAGTTGAATTGGTAAGCGAGTAGCCGAAATCCATTAAAAATTTTAACTTTCCGTCACCATATTATTTTATTTTCCTTTTGTGTAAATATAATCGTGTTCTTATTCTTAAACGGATAGCCACTATATTCTATTACACTCTGTATGTCAGGTAAATATGAGACAGAGAGTGCATCAGAAAGAAAAAAGCTCTGACAATAACGTTACAACGAGGCAACTCATGGTAATACTGGAGGCACCGTAACGTACTTAAGTTGTTTTTTTTATGTTATGTGTCATTTTAATATTAAGTTACATCTAACAAACATAATGGTCTGTCCCTTTTCGACACTATACACTGGTAACAAAGTCGAAAAGTTGTAGACCACATTTTTTGTTGACTCGTACGAGTTTAATTTTTGTTGTCCCAAATTAAATACTCGTAGGTATGTAGCTTATAACTGTAAGTCAATGCGTCTCGAGTCTATTTTTAGCAAAATAATGAATGACATCATAATACCTGTTAGAAGATCTAAGTATAGATAAGTTTAATAAAAGAGATAGGTCATAGCTATGTATTAGCTTAAAGATTATAATCCGTTATACGTACCTACCAGTCAAAGCTCGCATGAACTTTCTTAAAATTCTGAAGAAGTAAAACTGTCTTGAGATTATTAATGATATTATGTTATAGTTTAAACCTCTGTACCCTCAGATTAGCTAGTCACTTTGAGTCCATTTATTACAAGGATAGTAAAGGCTAGTCTAGACCTGTGACCTTCACCTCATGTTCGTACACAACAATATTCTCTAGCGGTACATAACATGTAGGTAAGCACATTCATCAACTTTGCAGTATCAATTTCAATAATGGCGCTCAAATTCGGCAAAAATCAACTGACTCATATGTAAATTACAGTTACATAAATTGTAGAGAAATTCGTAGGTGTATAGCTAATGTAATGATGAGTACACTGCCTAGTGGAAGAAAGTAGTAAATGTGTCTAAGCTCGTTACATTTTCCATGCCTTTTTAAAGGCGACAGCAGAATGGAGGCCGTGCCTGGCGCAACAACCTGCGAGTCACCGAGGGCGCTTTAGGGTAAAAACTACAAAAAGTAAATTATATTGATGGAATCGAGCCAGTTTGATTGATGATGAGTGAGCATTTTTAATTTATTTCGAGTATTCGACCGCCTCTGTGACCCCGACCAAAAAAAAACAAAATATAAAAACAAACGACGAGACGTCGATCGCGCGGTTTTTTACAAACTGCATTTCGATTTAGGTGTCTATTAATATTAATTGACGTAAGAGAAATTTTATATTTTAAATTGCTGTAGAACAATGACTCTGCATTTGAGTTAATTAATATCAAAAAGTGTTTCGGTGTTGCTGAAATTGATACTTGCGTCAGTCATTATAACGTGAGAGTTAATATTTATTTTGTAATAGGTGGATCTTCGATATCGGACTCCCCATTACCTGTTGTCTGCTTGGATGATTGTTGATATTTGTAATACTTATTGTTTATTCTGTCTTAACATTAATATTATCTACATTAACATTATTATACGAATCTATATGTATATATACGAGTATTACATAATATGGATATCGGTGCCTGCGTTCAGTAGGATAAAAAATTCAAATTCCCCTTGCCGGTTTCAGAGTTTAGCAGTACTTCAGGGTGGATGAGTGTTTTTTTTCAATTTCTTATTAATTGTCTTCATTGTGAATGTTGCTCGGCACGACTGTCCATAGTACCCTGTTTACTCCTGCTTCACGACCCAAATGTCAACCTATATTAAGGACACTATTTTGCATTTCAGGTACATAATCTAGGGATTCAAATGAAATTACACCTACATGGAGAAGTGGTAATTTAAATGAGTGTACCCAGTAATCGTACCTGACCTGAGCTACGAAACCAACGGCCCGGCCGGGCCCGAGCGGGCAAACACGTATCTGGAACACACCTGTGCTAACCGACGTCACTGCGAGGACGCTCGAACATCGCTTAGATATTTATTGTAATACTTTAAGTATGTTTTTGAAAACGACTAGAATTTCTAGTAGGGAATTTCATCACGTAGAATTTTCATGAATTTATCTAACAGCGCTGTAGACAAGTGAAAATCAGCACTGAACATGCAACTTGTACCACATTTTCATTTGACAGACTACTATCAGTACCTCCCTGTATACCTATTCGAACCTACAAGATATGAGTTATTTTTCATACTTCTACATCAAACAAATTTTCCAGAATCTCATTTGTTTTTTTTCTTCTCTCTGATCATAAAAAAATTGCATACAACTACCAATAAGCTACGAGATATAAATATACCTCTTTCTACAGTTACAACAAAATTCATTTCTTTTTTTGTAGCGTCGTTCGAATACATTATTGACAGCTTCGATTAAATTTGTGTTACATGTCTATGATTCAACAATCTTATCTAGAGGTATACGTATTTGTACATTTGATTACGTCACAAACCAAAACACAGCTAAGATTAGTTTTTTGCGTCGACTTTTTGTGATCGGTTCAATTAACTCGAGACGATGAACCTACAAAAAGATGCTCGGTACAGTAACTTAGATAGGGGAAAACATCTTCACTGATATTCCAATAACTGGCCACTTTATAAAAAGACGAATGTATCTAATATCCAGTATAATTGTAAATACTTACAAAGCTGCTATATACCTAAAATGTTTTTAACGTTACTTTATTTTTGCGGGTTCATCAATTAGAGTTTTACTTAAATGATACCAAAATGTGTTTAAGTTTAAGCAACGATTTCTTTCGTTTCATAAAACTATAATTTAAAATTTTTCATGTGGCCCTTTAGACAATTTACCCCACCTTACCTATTCTCACGGTAATCGCTAGCCGAAAAAACGGACACTTTTGTCCAATCAAACAATAGCCGTTAAACTGACCTTCCATTTTCAAAATAGACGGATTCCTTTGAGCGATGACCCTAGCATGCGAATCTTGTGTCCTTAAGTCGATACTTTCGGCTGAACAAGGCATTAAAGGCTGCAACAAAGACTATTAACAAGTCGTTTGTCACGTCCCGCGACTAGTTTTGATTCGAGCTCTACTGGTTTCCGTGATCTATGAGACAAGGTTGGAAAACTGGTTTATCGTTTTAGCAAGCTTTATAGCGTGTTAGAATTGTCGAGAATTAGTGCCATTTTTTATCTACTTTGACATACGAAGGGTACTCGACACAGAGAAGATGTCTAGCGAACTTGGCGATAATTTGAGTTTCCACCGTTTTAAAATTGCCAACGTCGCATTAACCATACCTTATGTAAATATGGTACCTATTTTAATTGTTTGTATCATAGGCCGATGTGGTAATCAATAAATATTTCATAACATGCTCCCTATTTTCAAAATTAAATCAAATTTTCTGAAAAAAGTGGCTGTTGTCATGTTGTTTCCGTGTACTCTTTTATGTCCGAAAAACCGCTCGAATGATAGGATAAAATGCTGACGTAATATTAATTGTATTCGAATTCCATGAAACTTAATTTGCATGATGTTTATCATTGTTTTTTATACATATAACAGCGAATGGCGCTTGAAAATACACATTTACGATTTATCGCCATAAATGTACTGCTCACATGTGGAACAGTTATCACTTATCAGTCGGTATCAACCACAGCCATCAACAGTGATCCCTAAAAATAGTTTAGCGTGAAAGCGAGAGTTAATTTGCATACAACAATGAAGCACCTGTTAGCCATGTGGGCACTGTCCTCTCACTTCAGTAGCAGTTGCAGTGTAAACGAACCTTTATAGCTTGGGAGACTCAAGGTCGCTTCTGGCTTCTGGCGTACTACTGTTTTCGGGTAACAAAAGTGTTTCAGTGAGTGTTGCTAGGCCGTTCTTTGGAACGTCCACGTGTAGAAATGGCGTGCCCGGTGGATTTTCTAATTTTACGTTACTGTGGGGTAATATTTGTGGATGTTTGCCATTATGTGTTAGGGGTAGTGGACACGGCACTTTCCACGTGTCGATACTCTAAAACAAATATTTTACCCCTGTGTACTCGTATATGTAGATACAGTCAAGCTCGATTCATGTACACTTTTCTCTCTTGTTACTATGACAATAATGGTCATAAGGAACGCGAATAAATACATTTCCTTTACGGTACATGGTACATATCATTGGTTATTGGTTCTATATAAGTACCTATCTAAGATATACAACTATGAAAAAGATTTCCTGAAGTTTATTCGATCAAGTAAAGATATGGTACTACACTTGATAAATGCATAAAAAAACATAATACGTGTGACGCTAAATTAGGGGTGATCGTTATCAAACATGCAACGATTAACAAGTTAAACAAGCCTCAAGACAAGCTATTACTGCTATCTTGTATCTTAAAAATTAAATGCCCGTATAAAATAAGATCGCAATCTACTATCTGCAAGTTGCAACCATTAATACCTTATACGACTATTCTATGTACGAATTTACGATCCAAAACATCGCTCGAAATTTGCATACGGTTTGACAAAGGAAAGTAGTTGACAAGTGACCGATTGTGTTATTTTTGCGACTGAATGGTTCTTTAAAAGCACCGGACTGGGTTATTAAATTACAATAATTCTTTAGGAAGTCGCCATTCGAGTTTGTAAAGGGGTGAGTCCTGTTATGTCCTGTATAGGGGATTAAAAATACCGTTTCTTAAGCCGAAAGTATAATTTTAGCGACATTAAATTGAAATTCGAACTTACAGTTGTTGTAGTTTTACTATTACAAATTTCTTCATAAAACTGTCCTATTCTGATTGTTCATTCAACGATTATTCAATTTCGTACCTACTTACTAAATCGCACTACCGATACTTTTGTTTTAAAAGTGGATTGTAATTTGAATGCTAAAAGTCAGTAGGTACGGCTGACATCTTTCAATTAATTTTATGTCAATATTTCAAATGTACCATTCCATCGATTTAGAAATATATTAGAATGAAAAAATGGATCGTTTAAAAGTCAAAAATTGCTTCGAGGAGGTGTATGCATGTATACAATTAATTATTACTATTAACAAAATAATTGAAAGTAAAAATATTAAATCTTGCGAGATGATGTATTTGTTGTATTGTATATTATGTATTATCCACATACATAATTAACTTCTCCTTTCAGCTGCCACACTTTCTTGGCAACAATCTAGAAAAAATACCGAAATCAGTCACCATAAAAATAATCAAAGCTTATTGTAGCGCTTTTCGGTACTCTAATACTCTCTCTCTTTTCGGTGCTGTACCATTTCAAGAAACTTCGTTCAATACTTAATAAAAAATATGTCATATTCACTATGTCAAATCCATATGATCTCACTTTCTAATTCTTGATGTATTCGTAATTTGAGTTTACTTAGGCTGCATTTTCATCAAATTTAAATAACCTAAACAAATAAAATATAACAACTGTAGAATCTAAAAAACTGTAACAAGGCCCTGCTCGGAGGCAGCTTTAATCACAGGCCTCAATAAAACATAATCAAGTTCAAGAAAAAATCTAATTTGCCACTTTTTAGCGACATGCTCCAACCATTTCGAAATTCAAATCGCAATAAAAAAGGGAAAACAGCCACAGGCTAATTTATAAATAGAGTCGATAGATCGCGTCACGCTTTTTGCAGTTTTTATGTAAGATCACATCAACTTCCTTTCTCGGCGCGGCGTTGCGAACGATTCGTTATTACGGCGTTTTGTAACGGATCTAACGCTGCCGTTAGGAGGAATAAAGTAGTAACTTTACATAAGTTTAATACACTTTACTGTGTTTTTCTTTAGGAAGCTGCGACTTGTAAATTTCGGCGTTAGTTATGCAAGTTTATTATTTGGAGTCTGATTTCACGCTTGGTTTGGTTTTGAGTAAGAATAGGATGTATTGACAGTGTGACGAGGTTTCGTTATGTCATGATTGAGTGTAAATGTGTTCCAGATTAAAATTGCATCAGACGCACTTCTCTTGTCTATTCATATAATATTTCTACGTTATTTTGAATATGTTGTTTTGAATATTATATTGAATTATTGACGTGATACGAATCGGACACAATTCGTAATCTGGTGGCACAGTAATCATATTTTTCCCCTAAGGACTAAAGGTGCATTCAGACCAAACGAGCATTCGCTATTCTAACCCCCTACTCTACGAAATTCGATCGTTACACAAAACGTGATTCGTTCATTTCGTAGTGTGGGGGATAGAATAGCAAATGCTCGTTTGGTCTGAATTCACCTTAAGAAAATTGCGAAATTTTGTAAGTACTTTTAGAACAAGTATTTGTTTCATATTTAATTTTTAGCTTTCCCGCTTCATCGATCATCTATCTCGAATGAACGAATTCCAATTTCCAAATTACTCAACCTAATACCAATACCTTAAATACCAAATTTGAAATCTGTCACACTATCAAACTCAAGACTTGTTACTCAATAGAAATCTGGCTACTTTTTTAAGTACTCTATAAAACGAATAAAATAATTTCTCCTAAATATAATACATTAAATTTGAGCATGCCTGCACTGGTCACGCGATCGTCGGTGGGTAGGGTACCGGGGTAGCAGCAGGGGAGAAACTTCCCACGGTCGACTTGCAGTTATACTTGCCGTCGACAAGGCGTTGGGTGCTTCTTGTTCCTTAAATAATTATTTCCAAAGTGCGGTTTTAATTAGTACGAACAGAATGTCAATCTTAAAAAAAACTTATACTGGAGTAGAGACATGGGGCGAGTTGCACCATCTGTATGTGACAAAGATCAACGTAAGTTACTAGATTCCAATGAAACTTTCTGAACATTCAAGTTCAGCAAACGATTTAACGGTTGCTGTTGGTTCGGTGCAACTTACCTTTAGTAATTAATTAGCTACATAATTATAGTTAACGTACCTAATATTCACATAATAATAATAGATTGGTAAATACTACTCGTAGTTTTACATTTTTTCGGAAGCGTTTCTTTTTTGTAGATTTTTGGCAAATCAAGAACATTGTAAAGTGAAATCTGATTCTATTGGAACTCTTAACTATTTTGAAGTTTCTAATTCCTATCGAAAAGTTATTTTCATCTGATTCGATTCAATCATTAAAATTATGCATATTCACCTATTTTTATAAACGTTATACTCATTCGATTTGTTTTCTTTTGATTTGTAATTTAAAATAAAATAAAGGCGGTGGCCTATAGGTAAAAGTATTAGTACAGTACATACAGCGTAAAGGGTTGATAGGTATTGAACTCCACTCGCGGTATAATTTTACAATATTTAGTCCCAATGTTTACAGTCTGCAATATAATTCGGAATTTAATGTCCCGTGCAATGAAATCTCTACTTACTATTTTAACGAATTCAAACGGTTCCGGTTGGGTATAATAATAATTGCTGCAAAACAGACAGGACGTCCTGCATCGAATCGTGCACGACAACTATTATAACTGTACCCTCTAAATTATCTGCCAAGCCAAACAGAACTCTATCACAAGGTACAGAACCCTGTATTATTGAAAACTTTTGATCATAGACGTTAAACACCAATACTGAGCATCCCTTATAAGCGTGACGGGTCAAAATCGCGATTTTATTTATAACATTTACGACAGCTGGGGTTTGTCAAGACGTATAAAAAATGTAAGAAAATCCCCTCAGTGGAGACCACCCCTCGAACGGGTTCCATCGCATAAATCCCACGTTCGTTTTCTAAAGGTTTTAAAATGCGTATAAAATTATACAGGGCACTATTGGAATTTATTTATTCGACGGTCGCGAATTCGCAATGCGTGCACGTGTTTTTTAACATTAAATTTGCCCCAAGGATTTATGTGATCTATAGAACGGTTTTAAATGTGCCAATTAAATGTTGAACGACCTGTGGTTTTTATTTACTTGTGTGAATGGCTTTGTAAATTACTGGTTTCATATATTTTTGGTGGCATAAACACAGCTCAAGTTATTGAGGTGCTTCGTTTACGTATCTTATTATTGTGTACTTTTATGTCCTTGGCCTAGTCAAAGTCACACTTCTGTAGCGTAGGTACCTATTGTTTTACGTAATAACTGAATTCCTTTTAAGAACTTATCTACAGCTAGACATTTAACACGTTTTAATCACAATAAGTACTGTTTTTTTTTTTCAAATAAGCAACAATAATGAATGACCACGTTGAAATCACAAGTAGCAGTTACATAAATATGACGTAAACACTCACAACAACAACAAATAACTAATTAAATATACAAAGCTTTCATCAAATAGTCAAACACAAAGTCATACAAACACCGATTCAATGAGCCACGCCTATTGGCCCACAAAACTAATAATCTTAATTACCCAGCAATCAGTCACAATAGCATTATGACAATACCATAACAAAATGACAATATCAATATGAGTATCAGCGTCTTATGATAATCGGCCGTAATAGAGCCATATTGTATCGCCTCAGTTTCCAGCCACACAATACTGGTGTTTTTACAATGGCGGTATGAAAAGACTGTTTTATGTACGAACGCGCGCACAAGTGTTTTTGTGTCAATGAACCTTTGATAATGGGTTGTGATGATTTAATTGGATACAGCAATCGTAATAACGCTTTGTTTATAGGTATATACAATTTACTGCACAATTCATTGTATATAGGTAGCTCAAATTGCTTAGCATGCATTTAAACACTGTTAGGTGCGCGTTACGTGATCATTATACGAGAAAAACCTTATCCATATTAAATTTATCTTCTATTTATAGTATTTATAGAACACGCAACCGTAAATAGTCATACTGTATCGTTTTGTTTGTATTATTAATGGAAAAGTTATGCATTTTTTTTGATACAAAATGATTTGATTATTTTTACTACTCGTACAATAATCAAGAAGGTGTGGAATCTTATTGAAATTTCTTTATGTGACTAATAAAAAGATGGCACGCGTAGAACCATTCATCCTATCTGTATTGACATTGAATTTCAATACCATTCAGGAAATGACATTCCAATGAAAACCACCCCAAACTAAACATCCACAAAAGCCCCGGAATTCGAACTTTTATCGCTAGTCATTATCATTTTAATTCGCATAAAAACTTGCATTACAAAGCAAATCATTCAAACTTTATCTTTTCCTTCGTATTTGACTCCTGACGTTGTAACGAAACCCAACTGTATTGTTACTACTATTAGGTTTAAGTTCGAACAGCAATTTATTCAAAATCGGTGAGTGAAAATTATAGCCGAATTTGAATATTATGAATATACCACCTTTGTGGTTGTCTGTACAGAACTACAAAGTTCGACGACCGCTATTATAAAACGATGATACATATGAATGGCGTCAGGTGCAATAAAATTTTTGCATATCTATTGGAATTGTCATATTAATGTGTAAACGACTCGGGATTGACTTGAACGTCGAGGGCCGCTCGTGCCTAATTTACATAAGCCTTAATTTATTTTATCACTTATTGATATAGGCTATTGAGTGCCGCATTGATATTGTAATAGATGAGTGTTGTGTGATCGATTGAATCTGTGTGAAGGTTAACAATGTCTATTCTATTACTGTGTCGAAATTATGTTACTATACTTAATCCATATAAAAGAGCGGCTTTATTAGGTAGTTTAGTCATCAGCAGAGATCGGACAAATATGCGTCATTGTTCGCAATAATATGGACAGGACTCCAAAGTTGATTAAATGAATAATTTCTTGAATTGATTTTGAAGCTTTAATGTGACTTTTTATAATGGTTTTCATAGTTACCCGTGTCAAATAATTATGTAATTTTCTGAAAATGATTAAATGATTAATTATTCAATCAACTTTGGAGTCATGTCCACATTACCTATTGTAAACAATGACGCACGTCTGTCCGATCTCTGGTCATCAGATACTTGGCAGGCAACGTCGACTGTACTTATCTGTCTTGGTTCCTTATGAATTGCCTGTAAATAACTGGTATTTCCCTTTTGTTTACTTGTCGGTATCAATTAACTAGTAGCGGTAGTAGTGGGTAGCACTTCTTTCACTCTTGGCGTAGCCTTATTCAATTTCATTTGAGGTCGTCTCTCCTCGTCATACTTCGACATGATTCCCTGTTTTGAGTCATTGACTTATGTATGTGTTTTCTCTAGATCATTGCTGATTACATATATTCAAGTTTGAGAAGGTCTGAGGCCCTACCGTGAACCACGAACGAAGTGTTGCTTCCTTGTCACACTTACGTACGAATTCACAAGGGCGAGAGAGAGGCAACGTTCGTGGTTCGCGGTAGGGTCTCTGCCTCGTTGTTTATGGGTGGGTATCGATATTCATGACCTGCTTGGTCAGAAGACCTAGCCAAGATGCCATTTTGCAATTGCAATAAAAAATCATGTGACTATAATACGGAATGTAAATAGTCACGTGGTTTTTCGTTCAAATCTGTCATTCTCAAAGGTACAAATTTTTATCACTTTTCGCTTATCATATGCTATTGCAGAAAAGCCTCTTAGCTATACATGCAGGATGCTCAGCCAAGTTGCCAATCGCTAACGCTTAGTACCTAGCGTATCGTAGTTTTCCCGCTCTGTCACTCTTTCACATTAGTGCGACAAAGACAGTTAGCTGCCTTTCATTTACGATTAGCGATTAAGCGTTAACGATTGGCAACTTGTCTAAGCACACAGGTCTTCTAAAAATGTGTCCACACCACCTAAGACAAGATTTAAATAGCTTCTCATGAATTGATAGTATTAGAATTAAATAAAGAAATCTCATAAATATCGTGGGAGCGATTGCAGCGCACACGCGCCTAATGCGGCGACTTGCATCTCAACGAAAAGACATCAACGGGTCGTCTTTTGTACCAACAATTTAATGAATTACATAGGGACTCAAAAGTCGAATGGAATTATTGTTATACCTTCTCATCATCATAACTTAAGAGGGGCTCTTATCTGTGGAGCAATTTCCATATGGTCCTTTCCAGTGCCTTTTCTTTAAGACCCTGATACGACACGACGTCTACTTTTTCTTTCACTTGGTCCATGTACTTACGCCCTTCTCGACCTTCCTCTTTTCTTATATACCTTCTGAAGTCCTAAAATTGTTGGAGTTTTTCTTTTGAGTTTTTCAATTGCTTTTAAAATTGTGCTTCAAAGAATATTGTAATAATGGCTTAGATTCTAGAGTTCCCCATTATAAAGTACTGTCTACGTGTGTAAGGCACTGGTCTCACCGCGAGCTACTAAGCTATGAACTATCGGCTATAAACACGAACAAAAGATACGCGCTCCCGTGTAAATAACAGAGACACGGCGATACTCTTAGCCTATTTTCGTGTGACATATGGTTAGATTAGAATCAGTGCGATCACCGAGTGCGCGATGTCCGGCCACAGTAACGCTATACCGTGCGCACACGACAGGGAGGCTGGGGAGAAGGGGATACGTAAATGAAATTATTAATTACAAAATTAATTTAATTAAAAAAAACCGACTTCAACCAATTTCTCCAAGATCATCAATCACGTTTTTTTTAATCAGTAAAAAAAATAATTATCGAAATCGGTTGGCATGATATTGATACTTCCATTTGCCGCGCACATGCTTAATGCAAATTTATGACTTATTTGGTTTTCTCATGGTTGCCATTGCCAGAACTGGACCAAATTAAAATGGGACCAATTGGTGAGCATCAGTTTTCAAATAAAAAAAGAATCATCAAAATCGGTTCACCCAGTCGGAAGTTTTCAGGTAACAAATATAAAAATAACATACAGTCGAATTTAGAACTTCCTTCTTGTTTTAAGTCGGTTGAAAAGTGATGTCATTTAAACTACCGCGAGATACATTAACGTTAATAATTATTAATATGGTTGGTACATAATGAGAGGCATTACACACGGGTGTAGTGGTGAACCTGAGCTTAAGGAGGTAGGGTATCCTAGGAAAGACAGCGTTTTTAACTGGTCATACAACAGTCGGAAAAAACGCGTGTTTATTGTTACTGGTATATTATAATTTTTGTTAAGGTAAACATGTAAATATATAGTTACACTATTGTCTTAGTACAGTCGTCATCAAATGTATCGGTGCGGCCAGGATGCTCACAGGCCTCTATGTATTGTCAAGGCGAGAAAGTTTTCCGATATATATTATCTGATGGCGAGTATACCTGTAAGGGTAGTCATCGTCATCAGCCTTTCTCATTCCACTGCTAAACGTAGGCCTCTCTTGTTATCTATGTGTAATATATACGCAGGTATATTGCTATATTATTTGTATATGCAATTGCTATTATTAGGTAAATGCCCATAATCGCCACGCTGGGCAAGCAGATTGGCGGTCGCAGTAATGTGTCCACTAAAACGACGCTGCTGCTCATCATCATCAAAGAATAGTCAGTGACACTTCAATCCTTCGACCAATCCCAGTTGACTCCTACGACACGTGTTGGGGTGGTGACATATGTATTTTTACTGCCGTCAACACACGGCCAAATGTAAAAATAAATAAAATTAATATTAAAAGCTAAATCACATTTCCTGGACGCCTTCGCCAAAAATTGGCCAGACTTGGCACCGAACCGGGAGCTGTGGAAATCTGAGGGACAGGCCAGCAGTGGGACACCCCTACAGGCTAGAAAAAAAATCACATTTCGGTAGGTACCACATCTGCCCTATCTCCCTGTCGCGCTCGGCGGCGCGTGCAACCGCGCGCGCGCAGGAAGGCGCGTCTCATCTCGCAGGATGCGGCGCGGACAGCCGATACACGCCGCCATCTAGCGGGGAAAGGGTGTAACTACGATGACATTCAGTGGGCGCTTACGCCGTTTGGTTTCGCGTACGTGACACGAGCTAGATGTCATTGCTCGAGGTGGAAAGGTCATGTGCTAACAGCCCATACATGCAGGGTAGACTAGAATAGATAGGTAGCTTACTATAGTCTTACTACTTTAGACAGTGGTCGAGCCTTGTGAAGAATCAATCCTGACACCTGTCATTTCAATACATTATGTGTTGGCCGTGTGGTGACGGCAGTAAGAATACATTTGTCACCTCCCTAACTCCTCCTGCGGGTGTCGTAAGAGTCGACTAAGGGACTGAAGTGTCACTGACCATTATTTGACAAAAGTTGATCATGGGCAGCAGCGTCATCATAGTGGACACATTACTGCGATCGCCAATCCGGTTGCCCAGCGTGGCAATTATGGGCATTTACCTCCTAAAGCGTCTATACGCATACCTAGTTAATGGGAGAGGCCTATGTCCAGCCGTGGACTATCATAGGCTGATGATGATGATGATGATGATGTGTAAAGTTGTAAACAACCGACTAGTTTGACAGATAATTTATTGAACTGACAGCAGTCAGGATTTTCTTTATAGCGTAGTGGCCGAGCACTGTAGGTTGCCTTAACGATGTTCTTAAATAAGAGTTACCTAAAAACAAGGTCAATCTAAGTATCTAAGTACAATTGAAGACAGATCAAAATTGCGAAATGAAGGAGAAAAAATATTTTAGGATTATTTAATGAATGCTAATAAGTAAGAATCCTTGACTCCAATCCGCACCAAACCGTGTTTCAGAAGTTGCAGCTGGATGAAAGCTTGACTGGCTATACATACCGCTACCACTACTAGGAGGAGAGCTGTAACTACGATTAAATTTGGACGAGGCTTAGAGAGTTTGGTTTTGAGTATGGTACGAGTATGGAGGCAGAACATGGGCTACCAACCCCAATATGTATGTAACCACAAAGTTATTTTAGACAATGCAGTACTGAATGATTTCGCGAGCATTATCCCCAATCTCCTATGACAGAAAGTAATGAAGATTGTCCTGTTCATTATCTATTTCTGATTTGAGATCAACTACTAAATCGCGAAAATAAAAACGGAATTTTCATAAAAATCTTTGGAATCTCGTCAGCCTAGCAGTATGGTGGGCCTATGGTGGTTTGACGTCTATTGTTTATCGTGACATATGTCACTTTCGCAGTTGCATGCGATTATTTTTGTCACTTTTGCACTTGTATGTGTACTTATCAAAAAAGGAACAGCAACGTCAACAAACTGTAAAAACGGGACCACCCGTTCTACGCGAAATTATTTTCCTGTCTCTCAGGAAAATTACGGAATTATTTTCCTCCTTAGGAAAATTACTCCAACCCGAGAAAAGTTATTCAGTGTATCCTTTTCTAAAAAAATTTGAATCACAACTCCAAAATCAAGAGAATAGACAATTTAAATTACAGTTTTATGCTTTTATATGCTACGGGTGACAACTTATCATCGACACAGATACATATAAAAAAATGGCGCAAACGATCATAGGCTTCTTATCGACCCAGGAGCTGGCTAAGAAGGCTTCTCAGATATCAGCCTTATTCTCGCTTACCAGTTATCTACTCCAAGAACAATCAGTCAAGATAAAATGAAATAAAAGATCCCATTAGATAATTGGCTCATTGTTTTTGCCTTCCGTCAGTGCCGGATGTGTCATGACGCTTCCGCCGCGTGACGCAGACGCACGCGTCACGGTGACGCACTGTCGTTTCGACGCATCTGTGTTGTGTAACTGCTGGAGCATATTTTATATAAATGAGGTTCATGTAATAGCTTGCAAGGTATTTATAGCGAAATAGGAGATTATGTAGGTAAGATTTTGTACTAGGTTCACTAGACATCGATCAAAAAGTACCTAACTACATACATATACGTCTGTCACCAATGATGACCAATGTAATTGAAAAATTAGAATTTCAGGGTTGATTTTACGGAAGGTAATATTAGACAGTGGAATCCATTGGATGCGGGCTGCGCTTGATCGATCCTCAAGGCTTGCTCTGGGGGAGGACTGTAGTGGACGTCTATAGGATGTTAATGATGATGACTGATGGCAAAAAAGTTACTTTCGAGCCCGCTGAGCTAGCAGATTAATTGAAATATTAATAAAATATTTTAAAAATAAAAATAAAACCGCCTTCAAAAATTCGCCCGAACTATAAAGTTAAAAATAATTTTGGTTCCTACTTCTTAGGATTTCCTACCCAAACCTTTAAACCTTTTACCCTATTCATTGAAATAAAACATTATGGCTAGGTACCCTACAGATTTCTTAGAAGTTATACCCTTTCAAACAAAAAAAGAATATTTCAAATCGGTCCACGCGTCTTCGAGTAATCGGGGAACATACATAAAAAAAAAAGATTTCGACGAATTGTAAACCTCCTCCTTTTTGAAGTCGGTTAAAAACGATGGTTATGGTTATGTCATACGCCCTCTTTGAATGGATACTAATGTAAAATCTTCCTTTTTCTGAAGAGAACTATTTTCCTTTTCAACCACGAAAATCAACAACGTCCCCATTGGATGTCACTTAGAAGACTCCATATTCAAAGGTCTGGATGAGTCCTATAGGTACACATGTAAGTATAAAAACATACCTATACGTATTTATATGATTCATGTTTCTGCCGAGAGGTGCAGTGGACCCGATTCCGTAGCAAAGCCGATAATCACTAACGTTCAGTAACGTAGCGTAGTTTTCTTTCTTTGTTGCTGTTTTTATGTCACTGATATTTCGTCAACCAACGCCTAACTTGTCAAAGTAGGTAAAATCGAATTCTAAAATACTATCTACCGCTTTTGAATGCATTTTAAGCCTGTTACGCCACGACTGTCAAGAGCTATTGCCTGATATGCCAAAATTTACCTGGCTTAAAACAGTGATCACAGCCACAGAGAGGTGGTTGGTCTGTGATCACAGTCCTCTGCATTAAGTAAATTTTTCGTCTTTCTCATGTGATTAGGATTACGACATAATGTAGCTATTCGGTCGACAATCATTGTTTTCTAAGGCAGGCAAAGCTTGCCGCCTTCCAATCGCTGACGCTCAATCGTCAATCGTAAACGAAAGGTAACCAAGTCAGTCTTTAACTAAAGGTGCATTCAGACCAAACGAGCATTCCCTATTCTAACCCCAATCACGTTTTGCGTACCGATCGAATTTCATAGAGTGGGAGGTTAAAACAGCGAATGCTCTTTTAGTTTAACCGCACCTTAAGGCAATCTTTGTCGAACTACTAAAAAAAAGTCAGAGCGTGAAAACTATGTACGATTCACTACTGAGCGTTAGCGATTGGCAACTTGGCTAAGCATGTTGAATTTACTCTGCGACCATATATAACATGGACGTCTAACGCCAGCTCAAAAATGCCCCCAAAACCAATTGTTCAATTGTGCCAAGATGGGCAGGACATAGCGCTTTTCTTAACACCGCGCATATTTCGGCGCAACATCTGACAAATGTTTGTAGAACATAACTAATCAAAACTTTGACGGACCAATCACAACTATTTTTAAATGGCGGTTTAAGTTTTTATAGGTTGATATTGAAATTCATTACCGTGATGCATTGATGAGGGGATGACATTTGTCGACTAAAATTCAGGACCGTCTTTGAAAGGCAATGTAGTATGGCGTGTGGCTTCCATGTTTTATTTGTTTGTAGAATTTACTTGAACATATAGGTATATTTTTATAGCTGTAATATGTAATTAGGCACGACATACTCACATTATGTGGATGGTCTGGTGCGCGCGGAAGCTGCGCGGGCGCGGCAGGAAGCGGAAGTCACGGGTGCGCTGCAAACATGGCCGAGGTTAGATCACCAGGTTGGGCGCATAATTAACTGATAACTTTATAGCTTGGTGTGGATTGTGCACTAGAATCAGGGATCATTACTAACACGTATTCATTTACTTTATCATTTTCTCCTTTAATTACTATGTAATTTTGTTGTAGGTAATTCTCTTACTTCTCTTCAATTTTAATATTAAATCGCAATCAAAATACAGGTCATACACATGAGTGCGCTATGAATAGGTATTACTTATAACTGTATAGGTATATTTCTCATATAGTTTTGGGACCTTTCCTAGTCATATTTTATTGTATTTGTTACCATGGGAACCCTTAATTTTCGGATAACTACACGAGAAATAAGTACCCGAAATACATAGGTAGGTACATACTTTCACAAATTAAGTGGGTTTTCAATTCAAAGATATTGTTGAGGATTGTGATAAGAAAAATAAAAAATCGATGTTGAGACTTATGGTCATCATTGAATAGGGTGTTATTTCAAGAAGTGTGAATTCGTAAACATTTAAATAAATACTTGTGGATTCAAACGAGCAAATGCTCATTCGTTTTGTGTAACGAACGAATTTCGTAGAGTGGGGATAGAATAAGCATTCGCTCTTTCGGTGTAAACCCACCTTTACTATACAACATAAGTCAGTACTTTGACGTACAGTACATAAGAGAGACTAAGAAAGTTTGTATCTTCAGAATCTTCAGATACACTAAACATTATGATGATCTCCGTTGATTTTTTAAGGCCCGACCAAACTAGCCCACCAGCCGTCGTGACATTAGCGGCGTGACCCCGCGGCGTGACCCGGCGCCGGCCCGTGTAATCCGGCAAATCGCCGTGCCCGCGTCTCCCGTGCTTTACGGATGCAAGCCCTTTACAACGGACGATTCTGGGAAACAACGGAGGTGTAAAAGGTGTTACGAACGGAATATTTTTGTGGTTAGGTTTATGCAGATTTGCGGAGATCTATCTTTTTACGCAAACTGTTTAGGGTCGTCGTTCAGAAATTTTGTTGTAAGAGTAGGTGCAAATAGGTGCGAATAATTCAACTTTTGAGGCGAGACTTTCTTGTAACTCATGGCAACAGTAGATTGATAATATGTACGTATATTAATTACCAAATAATAGTGTAGGTACCTAGGTTAGTAACGTAATCAGTCAGTTAGTAAATTTAAGAACTGGGCTCTTATTTATTTATTTATTTAAACTTTATTGCACAAATAAATAGTACCTACAGAAGGCAAACTTAATACCATCAAGCATTTTATACCAGTAAACCTTGAGTCTTGTTGGTGGAGTCATTTCCAACTTTTTGTACATTCAGCTTTTCCTTTGACTTTTTGATATAATGAACGGCTTTTATCTTTTCTTGTATTTGGTCCATATAACTCCCCTTTGGATTTCTTTTCCGTTTCTATTTTTCCCTATATACTAGCTCTTATTTGTATATTCATCGTGACGTACGAGGTGACCCGACATTCTTCCTCTCCTGTTATTAATAAAAAGTAGTAAAAGAACTCATTGTTGTTGAATTGCAATAGGCTTTGAAGCTAGTCCAAAGTTATAATCAGTCTGTTTTATCGTACCTCACTACCACTTTATCTAATAACTAAGTTGTATTGCCATGTACCTGTGCGAGACACGCGCTCTACATATACGATACATATGTAATTGTTATTTCTCTGTAAGTAGTTGAAGGTATACAGTGAAGGAAATTTATTCACGTACAATTTTGGACTTTGTTACAGTGACAAATGTGACAATCAATATGAAAGTTGCTAGAAATCTCATATTGTTGTCTCTACGACAAAGTACGAAATGGTACAAAAATCAATTCCCTTCACTGTATACTTTGAGGGTCAAATCTTCATCGGCCTTACTTCGACTGTTCTCGCACGTAAACCATTCGCTACACCGTTTCTGCAGCTCCAGTAACGTATGAATATTAAACAGCCTCTTTGTCGCCACAAAATCGACCAACCCGTGAAGTGTAAAAGGTCGTTAACACTCGATGTGTCCACTCGCAGACTCGCACGCTCCTAATCGAAGATGGAATTAGGGGCTGCTATTTCAACTCCATACCAACAGATATTTCTTAGGTCGACCAGTTTAAACGCTACTTTAAAACTCATGACAACTGGCATGACACTTGTTCCTTGGAAGCTGGGTCGGCCTTTAGTATGGGACGCCACATGTGTCGATACTCTGGCGCCGTCCCATCTTCCAAGAACTTCGCTACAAGCTGGAGCGGCTGAAAACGTCAAGCGGCGCAAATATGCAGCCCTAGATTTCGGTTGCCTGTTTGAGCCGTTTGGTAGAGACCCTCGGACCTTGGGGATCTGGAGCTCACTCAATTTTCAAGGAACTTGGCAAGCGCTTGATTGAAGTTACCGCTGACCAGAGGGCTGGCTCCTTTCTTGCTCAGCGGTTGACTTTTCACTTTTGACCGTCGGGCTCGGAGTTGGAGCTAGTTTAGATTTTAGTGTTATTATTATTGTTTACTTTCTCGTTAAATAAAATACTAAACAAACCCCTTCCCCCTCCTTTAAAACCCGTGACAAGTGATAGTCAATAGAAATTTAGGTTTGTAATGCTGCGCCTTGGTAAGCGATGTGAATATAGTAAAAGGAGCTGCGCCGGAGTTCTACGACAATTACGGTCACGCATTAATGCTGATTTTAAAAACCTAAAGGTTCTATGTTCATGCGTTTTTATAATAATATATAACGTTTGTTCTAGGAGAGTAGAGAGTGACCAAAGTGCTGTTAAAACGGCAAATGTGTTTTCGAATGTTGATGGTATTTAAGACTTTTGTCACGTAACACGAAAGTGAAAATGCATTATTGCAGGTAATGGGAAAGCCGATGAAATTGTTTTCAAAGACAAGCGAATACCCTAAACGCTTTCAGCTGAAGGCATTTTTAAGCAATGTGAATTCCCATCCAATTGTTTATTAAATTCCTGAAATTTTAGGATGTTAATATTTTTATATAATACATAATTAATTAACAACTCAGATTAATGGACGGAATTGAATTAATGTAAAATCCAAAGCGAAATAGACAAAAGCTGGAATATAAAATAAACCACAATATTTCTTACTAACAAAACATCGTAGCATCGTACCACCGTGCAAATTCTAACGTAGATTTAAAAACGTCTAATTTCTTTTCCCAGAAACGTTTGACAATTGACAGTCGTGAAAATCCATTTCTCCCGAGAGGCGAGGGGAGAGCGGGGTTGGAAAGTGCTCACGCGCTTGTGGCACGACCGCTTTGTTACTTCGTCACCTTTCCACTCGCCAGCCGCTGGACAGTGATTATTTATTTACTATTCGTAAGTATTATTAGCCGTGCCATGAGTCAAGTAAAGGATACGTTAGATTTTACTCAATACGTAAAGCAGTCTAACGCACTCGCGACAATAAATAATTAGATCGCATTGCACTCTAAAACATTAGATAGGTACAAATATTTTGGGCTTTTAGATACTTTACATCTCTATTGATTATTATTACATCTCTATTTAGCCCACTTACTTCAAAATAATTTTATGTTTTAGATGTTTGAATGCATTTCGTTGTAAGATGTACCTACTGTTAATATCATTTATGAAAAAATAAGTGCAGCGAGTTTCTTACCGAATGCTTCTCGGGTCAAATCGAATGTTGATATTTTCACGGTTTTTCATTCATTATAATGAACAGTCGGAAGCTTTTGGACAATATTTGCGTCATTGTTCGGTTTAGGTTATCGTTTTTTCGGTAGAAAAATGTAGTCAAGGATAAAACAATTAAGTAACGGTTAAATTAGATTCCCCGGTCTAACCCTATGTAATAAAATCGTAACACAGATATACATGGGATGCTAACTTTTGACCACTGAGTGAACAACATATTTAATTTTTCCTACTGACAGTCCATTTGAGAGATTTTACGGCGCACACAAATTACAGGAACATTATTACATTGCGAATGGATGACCTTATGTACTCACTCGTAAATAAAAATTTGAAGAATATACTGATGTTACAATGTTTCAGTAACAGAACCATCGTAGCCTAAAATCAGGTAACACAGTTGAAAGATAAATTAATTGCGCATTACTTCACAACTAAATTCCGTCAGAGCGCTGTCCGAAACCGTGAATAATAATCCACTAAAAATCAGATATAAAAACATGTAGGATAATTACTGGCGGGGAGCGGTCCCCATGAGGGCCTCGCCCATGAAGTACCCAGTTTACCGCCGCCTAGTACCGCCAAATAAACTCGGTACTTGCCGGCTGCTTGTGTCATGGAAGCGGGTTTGTGCAAGCATTCACAGATTTGGATGGGGTAGCGCACGGGTACAGTCGAGAACGAAATTTAATTCGGCCCTGCCGAAAATGCGGCCTAATTTGGCGAAAGTACTTAATTATGAATGTGAACATAATGGAATTTTAAAGTGTTAAACATTGCGGATTGAATTAATTTTGCTAGCAGGCCAACAAGTATTTTTTATGATACTTAATGAGGTTTATTGTAAGTAATTAATTATTTATGTTATTAGGTTGGTATACTGTAAAATACTGAACATTAAAAATTATTTGATCCGCAAAAAACTCTCTCGTCTACTATGTGGGGAATATAAAAAACACTCATGTATTAGGTATGTAAGTTTTTAAGCTAACATATAATATGGTCATTAACATTACGAGTATTAGTATGACTTAAAACGGGATATTTACCTTTATTTTTTTATGAATGTAAGTTTAATTTATGGAAGTAAATTTATATGTTACACGCTCTTTATGTATGAGCATAAGTAAATTACTAAATGCATTTCTATACTAGCTTACAACTAATTTTTTCCCTGAAATTAGGCCTAGGTACTTTTTCTCAAGAACACTTATTTACACGACACGCAGCCATGGAAATCTTATATTTCGCAGGAGCTAAAGTACTTGTTACGCTAATGGAGAATAATCTAGCCCTCTTATTCATAAACGGCTTGTGACTTAGCAAGCCGACAAGTATTGTTTGTCTCTTTCAGTCTTCAACAGATCAATGTTTATAAAACCCAAAGGGATAACAATACTTAATGTCTTGCAAAGTTCGGAGACGTTCACGTAAAGCTCGCAGTTGTTTAGTGCGTTAATCGCAGCGTTAGACGTAACGTTTAATTTTTTACGAAAATTTCCACCCGTAACGGGTCTTATGGCAAGACCATTGCTTTGATCGCATGCGTCTAACGCAGCCTAACGCTGCGATTAACGCACAAAATCACCGCTCGCTTTAGGGGGTAGATATTGAGGGTGCCATCTGCAGGCTTAGCACATAATTGGTGCGACAGTATGTCGCCGCGAGATAGATCTCCCGTCCTTCACTAGCTATATTAACAAAAGAGGGACGGATAGACTATCTCGCGGCGAGATATTGTCGCGCCAATCATGTGCTAAGCATACTGGGTCGTGTAGCCAGAGTGAACAGAGTACTAGGGACCGTCACGCTGAGCAACTTTCACTATGGAGACAACCAAGAAATAGCAAAAAACCTAATTATGACTTAATTTACATGATTACATTTTTTTTTCGATTTTTGTTTGTTTTCATATTGAAAGTTGCTCAACGTGACCGTCACTAGTACCCTGTTCACTCTAGCTTCATGATCCAGGTGTAACTCTGCATAGATTAGCGAATAAAAAAAAGTAAACTGTCAAAATGTCAGCGCGCGATGTACGCGGCTGTACTTCACACGCGGAGGGGAGCGCGCGCGCACCTGGCCGCGCAGCTGCGAGCGAATCTCACGCGCAGCTTCCTCGCACTGCGCATGTGTGCTATGTGCGCTTATGTGGATGTTTCCATCGCTGTGGTTTGTAGCGCTGGGATTTTCATCGGTTGATTTCGGTGTTGAATGGTTTGGAATTTATGATACAAAACGGTGTTCTTTACATTAATAGTATTTGTAGATTAAGAAACGTTTATTTATCTTAGTTGGTTAGATCATAATGACAATCAAGTACAAGTCCAAGATTTTTAATGTCAGTATAAACACATGCCAAGAAATAATTAATAATTAACAAAAGTAGCAACAAATTAACATGGACATTAAAGTTAAACCAATTATAACAAAAAACTACAGCGAACTTAGGCAAAAATAAAATAAAATAATAATTACCTATATAGGACATTTCCATCTTAATAGGCATCATTCAATCACGCATCGTGTTGTGTTAGGTAGGTACGAATAAAATTTCGAGGTTCAGGATTTATTTATAGAAAATATAGCTAACTAATCTACCTATCTTAATTTTCAATATTAGTTTTGGTATTCGTGTTGCATTTGGTATTTTGATTTACCTATCATAGGAAAATGTACATTCATTTTGTAAAAGCCTATCAAAAATGTATTATTACATTAATAAAGCTTAATAGAACAATTTTAGGTCTATTTATACAGAATTTTGAGAAGCGACAATGTATTAAAAGAATGCCGACAGAATAACAATACGTGGCGTTTTGTCTTCCGTGATGCCGATGACGAATCTATGGAATCGTGTCGATTAATCGTAATTTGTAAAGTATGAATTCCCTTTAGCGCTCACTAGGACAGAAACTATGTGCTCTATGGAAATTAGTAGATTCTTATACTGTACTATCGACAAAATGTAATCCTTACCCACAACAGGAGCTTGTCATTGTAACATTGAAAGTCAAATTTATAACTGACTATCCTGTGGCAGCAATGTTATACTCTGTCCAATAATTCCTGACAGTAGAAAAAGGCGGCAAATAAAAAAAAAACTCTCTGGACTTTAAAGAATAGTCTGCTCATAGAAAATTACAATTTCCAGCCTTTTTTTACTGACAGGCATTGTTTGACCGAATATACATAGATATACAACTATAATTAAAATAATTACAATTACGAATATCGTAAAAATCAATAAATAAACATACGTTAGTGCTGATAGGTGCGGCACGAACGAATTAAAACTCTGAATAAGCTTAGCATTATCTAAACTCGTAACAGAGAAGAGCCGCCCACAGACAAGGTTAGAGTAACAATTAAAAACTTGTGTTTTGAAACGGAATGAAAACGACCATTCATTTCATTCATCCACTGAATGGGTAAACACATTCCTCGATCACTGAATAGAATCGCAACAGGTTACATTATCGCGGCGTTTGCCACAAAACCGTACGATCTAATAGTTTCATTTCATGAATGGAGGATTCCTAAAAAACGTTTCTTGCATGTTGTATTGTTTGTATACAAAGACAGGCGCCGTTTTAACAAAGCATGTTGTACAAGTGTACAATTCATGCGATAGTTCTTTATGAAACGGCCAATTTCTCTTGAGCTCTGTAGCTAGTAATGACCCGTGTCTCTATTGTGGTAGCCGCGTGGAGTCGGAGTTCTCGTTTGGGTGGTTAGGATCTTAAAGCATGATTGTTGTAATATCAATAGGTTAGTCGCGAACTTTTTGTGAGCTCAAAACTTTTGTCTGTTAACAGATTAATATAATTATGAGCGAAACATTCGGTCAGTGTTACAGTCGAATATAATAATGTTGTAATTGATACGGTCATGGGTTTAAACAATGCAATGTTTGCTCGTGCTGACCGTACAGATTATTGATATAATTCTTTTGTTCGTAGCTTTTGAAGATTTATTTAATTAATTGCTAGGGTTATTAACGTCTCATTAATGATGCTTGTGGGTTTGATTTATTGCTTTAGGAACTTATTGTTTTACCGTGTTTTTTGGCATTGGAAATAATCTACCTATATCCGGATTCCGGATATAGTTAGCAGCTCAAGTAATACGTGTTAAAATGTTATTGCTTTTTCTACTTAGGTACGCGTAAATTGGTAAAATAATAAATGATCTCTTTAAGAAAATCTATTTATAAATTTCTGGTTGCCCGTGATATGAAAATGTCTAAGTCGTAAATCTCCGAAATCCGCGATTCGGGGATTTTTATCTGTCTGTCTAATGGCGTATCCGTAGGAGTGACAGAGATAAATTCTAGAAACTTACAAATTTCGAAGTTCGTGGTAGTAGGCCTGGCCGTATTGGATAGATAGGTACTATATTATAGGTACTAGGTTAATATATACAAAAACTTGATGCAAATATCAATACCCATCATTATAGATTGTAACAGTTATCTGCCTAATTCACAAAACCTTGACCATCAGCCTAAATAGATCTACCTACATTTAAATGTTTCACTGTACCTATACAGTATGTAAGTACTTAAGACATATAAGACAAATTGTGTTCAAGGTTTGATAGGTAGCCTATCTATATTTACTTAGGTATTTATCTTCAATAATCCCATTTTTGTGTACATGACTTTCATTTTTATTACGCCTTGCTCCTCGACCCTGTGCTAATCTCATAATTACATAGTCGCCATTAGGCAGATATCATACAAACACCTAAAACATAAATTGATTTCTTAGTATGACAAATAAAACACTAGTAATACCTATACTTACATGTAAAATGTACTATAAAACGATACGGATTTCCACATATCCGTTATATACGCCGGGTGTTCAGTTTTTTGCTTCAGCGTGGGGCGTGGCGGGTCCGGTTACTGAAAGTCTACACCGCCTGCACGTGCACGTGACGTCACGCAAGATGGCGGCATAAATATGCGAGCCGATGTGATGACAAGGGACGGTTAGGTACTGTAGGTAGAAGATAAGTAAATGGTTGGATTACTTAACTATTTTATGGGGTTAGGGCTAGTGTCCCTAGTACTATGAGTTGACAATGCGAGTTAAATGTGTTTCTGTGTAACTTACTTTTTATCCCTCTCACTCGTACTAAACGTTAATGTTTCTTCACATCACAAGCAAGGACAGGTAAGGAAGGACATAGGAGAGCATAAAAAGGTAACGTCTATTTTTAACCGACTTCAAAAAAAGAAGGTTTTCAATTCGACTGATTTTTTTTTGTATGTATGTTACCCAATATCTCCGAAAATCGTGAACCGATTTTATTTTTTTTTGTGATCGAACGTGTAGGTATAATCCCGAGATGGTCCCGTTGGCACCAAGTTGGGGTCTAATGCTGAGATCTTGAAGAAATCGAGGGATCTCTTCAAATGTTATAGGTACCTATGTATGGCGCTTTTAGTAATTTTCATTCATTTACAAGAATTTGCATTCAGAAAGTAGGTAGGCTCAAATCCAATTGATGGAAATAAATCGAGGATCTTGGAGAAATCGGTTGAAGTCGGAAAGATATTTTAGGTGCGTCAATTTAAATACGATGAACGTAGCATAATAACATGAAATAATAACTATTAGGCATCAAATTCAAAGCTTAATTTTCACGCAGCCGAACCCAAAATCTTAGTTATAAAAAGGTGTAACCGCCTCATGTTCAAAACGGAATCGTATATTTTTCTTCTGGGGAAATGGTATCCCAATCCCACGGAAGTGGGCCCTCAACTCGATCGTGGGTATAACATAACCTCGTTTTAATAAGAGTTAACGTTTTTTTAGCCATCCCTTTTCAATTACGTAGGAAGTAAACGATTAGGTACTTTGTTAGGATTAAAGAACGGATGTGATCGAGCCAGGTAGACGTTCCTATTTCATATCAGTTCAATCCAAAAACGACATGTAGTTGGCGCAAATGAGATGGTCATATGTCATTATGGAATTAGGTAAGAGTAATTTATAGGTAATGAACTACGCAAACGGATTTACTGACAGTTCATAAGCTGTGTTTTTGTTATTTGACATGTAGCATAGTACTGTTACAGAGTATTTGATAGGTGGTTGCTTACTTGTATTTTATTTCGTTTCCGAATAAAACATTTGTTATTTTCTATAACGCGTGTTTTAATATTATTAGAGTTCTGTATAATTATTAAAAGTAAATTTGCTAAGGGTATGATATTCACGATTTTATTCCTCATGCCACGATGAACGATTACTCGACGACTATACTAATTATTCTTGACAATCTTGACTGAAAATATTTAATTTTACCCAAGAAAGTACAGTAAAAAGCATAAATATGTATTCCAATTTTTACTTAATGTCTGTAGCATATGGTATAAATGAATATATATGTGTGTGAGTTTAGTAAAACGTCCCACTTTGTCGTTTGCCTTAAAGCCGCTTTGTCGGTTTATTCATATGAAGATACAAGTAAATCTCGTCGTTATGGTAGGCTAAGCGACAAATTGGGACGTTTTACTAAAAACTAACACATATGTAAGCTCTTGACTGTAAGTACCTACTAGTCAACATTTTGAAGTCAGCAATGAATATAATCTGATAGTTACTATTTATAACATAAAATAAAATCACAAAATCATTAATGCCAGGCCAGGCATACCGACATATTTTATTCAAGTCAACCTTCAAGGATGAGGAAAACCAGCGGCCGCGCTCGCGCAGCGAAAACGCAGCGTCATGATCGCGGGCGCACTTTGATGCGCCGACGTCGACCGATAGCCGACAAAACGACAACCAAGCTATCACCTGGCCGGAGCCGGCTCAAGGGACGGGACGATGGAGCATTAAAAAATCTGTTTAAAGTACGCGTGTATTTTGCGTGTAGTTTGGACTCATACTCTCGGAGTATCCTTCTGGCTTACCGCGAACTACGAAATCGGCAAATTTCGGGGATTTTTCTCTGTCACTCCCTAAGATCTCTTCGTGGGACTGACAGGGACAAATCCCCGAAATTTACGAACTTCGGTGTTCGCGGTAGCAGTTGGCCTACCGCGAACTCCGACGTTCGTAAATTCCGGGGATTTGTCTCTTTCACGCCAACGAAGACGTCATTAGAGTGACAACAAATCCCCGAAATTTGCGAACTTCGGAATTCAGGGCCGCAGGCCTACTGTCGAATGTTCTTTGGCTGTGACTACTGTGACTACGCACCACCTCTTTCTAATAAACAACATCGAAATAATAGCCATGACGAAATTCAAAGGAACTTATGCAACAGATGTGTCATTTCAACTTCCAAATTCCCTTCCTCTAGTTGGAATTTCCCTGGTAACGTTTTTTTTTCAACGAAATAGCCACGCAGCGGGGCATCGGCGACACTCCAATTATAAAGAATACTTCTTAAAAGTTCTTAATTAAATAAACTATCGTAAAACACTATTTTGTTCCGCCTTTATTGTTCTAAAACATTTAATAGGTATCAACGCCCCCGCTAAGAGTCCGTAGCTTAGAGCCGGTGGTAAAAAACGACGACGGCCAACGTCGATGGTGTGAATTGACCGCTAAGATGAGTAAGCTCGCTTGATAAACAACTGGGTCCCAGTAATTGGTTGGTTACGTGTCATTTGTAATTTCATTTTCTTTTTTACCTTACCATAAAACAACACTAACCCGCCTGAGCTTCGTAAAAATGCAACACTGATATTAAAACCTTCCAAACATGCATCAATATCTCTTGTGCATTTTTAAAGATTTAAGTATACAGTATAGAGTCATACAATAGGTAAAAGTACACAGTAAGTCACCTGTTGTAAGTGATCGTGAAATATTATTCAATTCAAATAGAAAATGCGTTTAAAATGCAAACGCAAACGAAACAAATGCCATATATATAGTCAGGCATTATTAAGCCAAAATACTCTCTTAACTTTTTCATCTATCCTCGTATTAAGGCCCACCATGGTTCCTTTTTCAATTTTTTTTTTATTTGAAACTTGCAATGAAATAAAATAAATTTTAATTTAATTGGTTCATATACATGAAAGATTCAAATTGGGTTGCAACAACTATGTTAATTTGTAATGTACAAAATAAAGGCAAGTGAGATCTATATTATGGACGTCGCCTGCCAGACGCCTTCTCTTCCCAAACAAAATCGACCAGTTCCATTCCATAAAATATATTTGAGGAATCTAAAACTATATAAGAGCCGTACAATAATATAACAAGTACGAGTAATGCGATTATAAGTATTATAACAGATCTCTACAGTCAGTCGTGCGTAATATTTTAATTTACAGTGCGAGTGTTATAATTTATGAATTACTAATTAACCTCTTGACGTCTAGATCTCGTCTCAATAAGACCTAAGACGTATATCTGCACAAATGTATCATTCTCTTCAATATATTGGCTCAAAATATTATCACAACTGTATCGCTGTTTGTGCATTTATTTAATTTTAAACTTGTAATACGTAGTTATTTAATTATAAAGGGGAAAGATTTTAATGACTTCATGTTATGTAATATCAGTTCGGTATCAATGAAATCGTTTCAGTTGAGGCGCTACAAATTGATATTATTTCAAAAAGGAAATTACATATGTACATTAAATAGGTAATTTGGTTTTAAAGCTGTAAAATAACTACTAAGACACACACAGTAAACAATTAATCAAAACAGCTAAAACATAATTTTATAAAAATCAAGATACAAAGTCGAGCTCATACCTACAAGGATATTTTTCGAGGTCATAGGTATAATCATAACTGAGAATTTTTTTATGAATGATTAAAAATAGAAAGATGGGATTGCGTAAGGTTTTCACAATTTTAATGATATTAAAAATCGAGGTACAAAAATTTCTACAAGATCCTTTCAGCTAACCTTAAAACTTATTATTGAGATAATATACCTACTCAAGATTTTATTATGAATGTTTAAAAACAAAAAAAAATAAAAAAAAGACTGAACAAAGAGTTTTTAAACAATCCTTGCAATAAATTGGAATAAAAATCGGCATCGAGTGAAAATCTTCACAATATTATATCGAAAACTATGCCGATACCGTCGATTCAGTTCCAGTGTTTATCATTGGAACATTTGTGCCAATATTTACTAACTGCCTAGCGTAGCGGTATCAGTGCAAGCGCGCAGAACTTAGGCATGACGTATTCCTATCAGAAAAATTATGGTCATTTTAAATTTACATATTTTTATTGAACAATTCAAATTGTTTTATTAAATATTTTGGAGTTGTGTTTATTGAGTAGTGACACTGCTATTGTACCCATATAAATTTTAAATACATTATTAGATTTGAGCCTAAACCAGTTTGAAGTAGCCGAGTGATTTAGGCATCAGCCGCGAAAGCTGAGAACGTGGGTTCAAATACCACCCCCGGCGTAAGTAAACTCGGTATTTGTTCTTTGGTATATGACAACTAATATATAAAATTATTTTTATATAATTATATATTTAATATACGCTTTTCTTTGTAATCGACGATTACAAAGAAAAACGTATTAATCGTTTTGTTTCAGTTACTGCCAATTTGTAGTATTGACTGAAGTTGCAAGTCAAAGTTTGCAAGTCAAAATCTGGTTGTTACACAGTAAACCATAAAGTGAAAAATGTGCGCATCCCACCTTCCCCTAGAAGGAAAACCCTTAGACCATCTCACTCTCCCAATCATCTCACATTATGTTATTTCTTCTAAGCATTCCAATCAAATGTATCCTGTAGGTAGGTATGCGTTATTTCAAAATAATTCAATTTGTTGCACATAATGTTTGCACATATCCATGTCCAGAGCAATGTTTCGAGTAAATAGCCCCGGATAATCGGCAAAAAGGGTAATCCTTTCCGGGCCCAATTTCGGCTTTCGGAGACTTTGTGACGCCGCGTCGGTGAAATCGCTAATCGTTTGGACTCCGGAGTACCTCAGGTGTGCAGGGCTGGCAGAAGCGGTATTTCGCCAGATGAATAATTTAATTGAAAAGTATGGATAACAGAGAATATAGCAAGAGATTTTAAAATTATTGCGAAAATTATTTTTTCCACTCGTTGACTGTAGGTACCTCATGTTTGAATTAAGATTACGTACACAAAATTATAATCATACACATGTGCATCGAATTCGCAACTCAACGATAATGAACTCATTATACAACGCCATAATATGCAACTGTAATAAATTTGACCAATAGTGTGCCAGCAAATAAGACATCAACGAGCGGGCACCTCAGGATCTGCACTACATTTCAGCGTATTTATTTTTGTTTACTTATTTTTATTGACTCGTAGATACACAATAGTGATAATCAAGCTTTTCAACCTCGTACCTTACTTAACTAAATCAAAATCAGTTGATGTAAATACCTATGCCATTATGAAATTTATGAAACTAAATTGTGCTAACGTCAACTTCGCAGGTTTAATGGCCAATTTTTTAAAAATAAATGAGGTAGTCCTAACAACGATTCTAGGTAACTCATACAAAGTTCATAAAAAATACATAAACAAATGTAAACAGAAAATAAATTGTATACAATTGATATTTCAAGTATTAAGAATAATTTATTTGTTATAATTATCGCATGTTACACAATATTTATGATTTTTATGACCGCTTCATAAAAAGGTTACCTATAATAGGTAAACAACCATTTGGATAAAGCAATACTGGATTTATTATTACAGTCAAATAGAAAGAGTTAATATCATCAAATACAAAAACTAAACTTACTTAAAATTCAGCAATAATAATATTGAAACCAAATTGTCCGCTGTGCCAACCCTAACGTTTTAAATTATCATGGCTGCATCACGGCATCCTGTACAAAGGGATTACAGATTTCGCTATTACCCACTGCGTTCTAGGAAGGTATACCAGGTAGCACCAACCCTACATACCACTCTACCCGCCATTATTAAGAAACAACCTTACTTTAATAGACATAAGCCTTATTGTCCCGCAAACGGCTTTAGTGGAAAGAATAACAATAATGTTATTCGATATAATTATTATGAATTTGTGTCAAAATTAGCGTGGTGATTTGAAATTGGTTTAATAGGTACCGTTATTTGTGAATGAATTTTTCTATGCATGTGTTCGTGAATGGCAAATATACCATCAAAATGACGATCAGATTCAGTCGGTACGGTCAGTAATTTATGGCAAGCCAATATTCTGGTTTAAGTACTAAATTCAGCCTACATTTTACGTTTTACCCAAGTTTTATGCGTTGCATGTCTATGGAGCAACCTCAAAGAAGTATCTAATTGAGATATACAATAGGTAGCAACCTAGCAACCTACATGCGTGTATTATCATGTCATCTAAAATTCAGGCAGACTTTACTTATATACCTACCTACCAGGTAGGTCTACCTAATTACGCATAAGTACAGTCAAGTGCAAAAATAAGTATCGAAAGAATCCGTTCATAAATATGTTACGACGTTCTTATTACACAGAATTAGAGTGCACTGGGACATATTTTTGAACGTTTTTGTATACCCCTTATTTTGTCTTCGACTGTACTGTGACAAAGTAAAGGACGTAGGTAGAAACCTATAATGTTACTCGTAATTTACGGAGGTTAACATGAAGTCATCTTTAGCCTACCTAACCATTTAAGTTTCTTTAGGTAGCCACGGGATAGCAAGGAAATGGTTTTTTTTTAATGATATTTATGGCACTTGAAACACCACAGACTGGGGACACCAACACAGCAAAACTGCTTGTTTTTAGGGAGGAACATAATTTTTCACGAGAGAAAAAACATTTTTCTATGCAGGGTGGTATAGGGACTTATTTGGCGACCGGCTCCATACAAAAAGGTTTTTTTTTTAAATAATATGGTACTGAACGGGTCCTTAAACGGACCATAATTATTTTTGTTACAATATTGTAGTATTGCCTTAATTAAGCTTATATTCGTTACATGTCGATATCCGTTACTTTTTACCACTGACTCACCGGACCTAACATTTGACTCCATTCATTTACATTCCTATAGTTTTGTATTTGATTTATAACATTTCAAATTAAAGTGTAGTCAAATTTCCAATACTTGTCTAATAACAGCGTTCTGCGCATGACCGCTCTTGATTGACAGTGGCGCGTGCGATGCTCAACTCACAGAGCATTTTATCTGCACTGTCAGATCTATCTAACACAACTTGACCTTACCACTCGTACAGGTTATGCTTAATGAGAGGTCCGAATGAAACTGGACGAGATATGCGGAAGTGGTCGAGATAATGTGCAGAACAACGCTGCACTAATGTAATTATCTTAACGGTTAATACTTAGGCGATCTCTAGAGAGCTTGGGGGCGTGAGTGTCGATTACATTTTTACATTTTTTACCAACTATTAGATGTATGTATTTGGATTTTAGGAGAAAGTCTAGAGACAAAGTCTAATAGATTGAGAGGTTGGACGACAGGAATCACTCCCGTAGCCCTATCATGAGATTCATGAGCTGCCGCTCGACGACAACAACGTATAAGGTGCAATCTGCGGTTGTTTTGTCATCGTAGATAGAGATAGCACTTTGTACGTTGTTTGTACGGTTGAATCTGCTATGAAAAAAAAAATCGCAGATTGCACCTTATACGTTGTTGTCGTCGCGCTATGTTATTGTCACGCATTTACTCATCCCACTCGTACTTGCATATTGACGCGAGCGAGCTGGGTTGAAAATAAACGCGTGTTAACAAGTCCACGGCAGCTCATGGTACGCACACAGATATCTTTACTAATACCCATCAGTAACCTATCTACCTTATGCCAAAAGGGGTTGCTGAATTGCTGATGCCCTCAGTGAATCAGTCAATGGCTACTAAAACAATTGAACGCAAAAGTCACAAGAATCACTTAGTAAAGAAAGACGAACCAGCATCAGCAATGTCAAGGCGTTAGGACCTACAGTGTGTTAAATTTTAGATTCTAGAAACTCTGGATAATAATGTAGGTACCTGGTTTTCCCGCCTGTCCACTGTGTCCACTTAGGGCTTGCAATATCGGACCATTTCCAGTTCCGGAACTGATTTCCGATATTACACTTCAATTCCAGAATTCCGATACTAGTTCCGGAATTAACGATAATTTTGTACATCTAGGTCTTTTTTCAATAAAACGTAAAATTGCTATGTGATTTGTATACAAGATACCCATGAGGAAAGGGAAACAATTTAACAGCATATTCCTGGGGCTAAATAAAGCAAGTTTTTTTGTGTGTTTCGAATGCTGCACTACATAAAAAAGAATTTTATTAATGAAACTATCGCAAAAAATGCATTTTAAAGTTTTAGGTAATTATTGTACTCATGGGCACATTGTATTGTCTATTAATAAATTAAGGATAAGTTCTTATACAAAATGCTAAGTACTTATAGGTATGGTAATTCAAATTAGAAACATTTGTCATTTTACATATGTTACACTCTTGGCAACAATCAGTTCTTCTTCTTTGTCGTTAACACTCTTGCCAGAGTGGTCGTGGTCATCACTTCAGCTGTTGGTGGCAAGCTTTACAACACGTCGCCACTCCTCTCTGACGGTCGCCCTCCTGTAAATGGCTCCGGCTGTAAATGGCTCTTCATCACTGTATGAATGCACCAGCATTCATACAGTGATGAAGAGCCATTTACAGCCGCTTTTATATGGTCAGTCCACCTCCTAGGCGATCTTCCTCGTGGCCTGGTTCCCTCAATCTTTCCCTGGACCACAAGTCGCTCCTCGCAGCCACTTCTCCTCGGCGGCACACGTGACCAAAAAAAGTGAGGATACGAGACTGAACTAAAGATGATAAACGCTGTTTGATGCCTAGTTCTCGAAGTATAGACTCGTTGGTACGGAATTCAGTCCATGATACTCTTGAGCATTCTTCTCCAGCACCACATCTCTAGGGCGTCTATCTTCTTCTTCTCTACTTCCCGCAGGGTCCACGTTTCTGCGGCGTACAAAAATATGGGGAATATAAGTGCCCGAACCAGCCGAATTTTTGTGGCTCTGTATATGTTACGATTCCTCCATATTTTCCTCAACTTATCCATTGCAGACCTAGAAATTGCCATGCGCCTCTTCACTTCATCGATACATCCTCCGTTGTTCGTAATTAAAGCCCCCAAAGAAATGTACGACTGCACCAAATCACAATTAGCAATTTGAGTAATTTCTGGAGAATTGTTATTCATGCGGTCGACAATCATAATTATTCATGCGGTCGACAATCATAATTTTTGTTTTATTCCTGTTTATCTAAGTCCGAACTCAAGGCTAACGCGCTCTATGTTGCCGAGAAGTTCTACCATGTGTAACAATCAGTTACGTACCTGTAAACTTTAATTACAGATACCAAAATTTTACTTTTTTGGAATGCTACTTGATATTAGACCAAGTGGAGACTTAAGTTAAAGTTTAAGATTCTTCGACATATTATGTCGAAGAATCTTAAACTTAAAGTTTACAGGTACGTAACAAAAGTACGTAAAGTACGTAAAAAAAGTTTAGTAGTACCTAGCTACTAACCCACGAAAACTGGCCAAGGTAAACAACGATCCTGTACCAGATTTTAATTATCAATTGGGTTGCAATTATTTACCGTTATTTTTCTTTTAGCCCTTACATAATATGTAAATAGTAATGCGTATAATTATCGAAGGGCTTACATATTATGTAAATAGTAATGCGTATAATTATCGAAGGGCTAAAAGAAAAATAACGGTAAATAATTGCAACCCAATTGATAATTAGAATCTGGTACAGGATCGTTGTTTACCTTGGCCAGTTTTCGTGGTTTAGTAGCTAGGTACTACTAAACTTTTTTTAATTTAGTAAACACAGTTTATTTTACAGAAAATAAAACATAACACAATTTGTGGTTAGAATTACTTATCGATATATAATGTGGTGGCTTTGTATCCTGTATTCTGTACCTGATTATCAGTGATCGGATTAGGTAGTGCCATTTCGGGTGAATGACCTTAAACATTATACTTAACATGGATAAGCCTCGGGATCCTGGGACTTATATTTTTTTACAGAACATTTTCTTGTTATGTCATAAATTGAAGAAACATGAAAAAATCAAAGGATTTTGTAATTGTAAATACATCTCTTGTTTGATGTTTTTATAGCTACTACTAACAGAAGTCGAAGCAAAACAATTATTAAAGAAAACTTTATGACTTCTCTACTTTAGACCACCAGAACCTCAGTCCAGTTAGAACGAAATCAAAGTCCAGTGAGATCTGCCAAAAAAGTCCCAAAGAGCGTCTCAAAGTCCGGTAAAGAAGTAAAAATGATTGATTAAACCAATCATTTAACTACGAGTGTGAAATTAACAACTAGAAAAACATTAATAAAGGCACACATATGACAAAATTAGCTATTATGGAAAAATACCCTTAAAACCATGTTCGATTAGTAAAAATAGACTAATTTTTATAAATATCAAACTGAAAGTAAACAAAATAACTATAAAATTGTAAATTTTCGAACAAAAATTTTTTTTTCATATTAAATGTCGGGCTTAGAAGTTATGTCCACACTAAGATAACGTACCGAAGTCCCGCGAAATGGCACTACCTAATCCGATCACTGCTGATTATCATAATCGTGTTGATATTTTATGTTTATCCATATAATAAAACACCCTTTTTTAATTCCGAAATTCCGATATTAGCTGTGTCAATTCCGGAACTGTAAAAACAGCAAAATCGGTCCGAGATTCCGATATTTCGAAATTCCGGAATTCCGGAATGCAAGCCCTATGTCCACTGTATACTTGTAGGAAATGGAAAAACGTTTACATAAGTTATTTATTAAGGCACACCGGGTATGCATGAAGTACCGTGTACTGACCATGAGCTGCCGACGTGAGTAAGAGGGATAGAAAGTAAGTTCGTGATAATCTCACGGCGGGAACTCATAGAAAGCACACTGTGACCGTAGCCCATGAGGTGGCTAGGCTAGTAAGGATTTTGTTAGTGTTTACTCGATACGTAATAAGTAAAGGAGCATTGTGACGTGGCGAGTCGGCCGTGTGGTGACGGCAGTATAAGAATACATTTGTCAGTAGGTACCCCAACTCTTCCTGCGGTGTCGTAAGAGCCGACTAAGGGAATAAAGTGTCACTGACCATTCTAGCAGCGCCATCATAGTGATCGCTTTACTGAGATCTCCAATCCGCTTGCCCAGCGTGGTGATACTGGTGATTATAGGCATCTACCTCCTAGTGCGTCTAGACGCCGAGTTAATAGGAGAGGCCTACGTCCAAAGCAGTCTATCACGCTCGTACTGATTTATTGGTACGGCTTACGGCTCTCGGCTACTGCTGTTTAACTATCGATCGAAACTGTAATTGCTCTGCAGCTTCTGAAATGAAATAATCATCCCCGTTTACACTAATCATCCCAGCTATAATGACACTAAGCGTCGCCTGAAATATTCAAGCTGATGCGCGCTACGATATCATTCCCTAGGTGATTATTACGCAGTCGATCATTCATCGATACATATCAGTCGCATTTATCTGCCTAATCGAATAGAAAACGAACATTTATCATAAAGCCCTCCCGGTTTCTGGTAATTTCATATAAATTACTTAAAATCAAAAGGGAAATTAGAGGTGACGCCTAATGCCTGATTCGCATGTCGGCAGCTTTTCCCAGCGTAACGGTACGTTTTATTTTATTTCCCATTTTTCCCCTCATGGGCGTTTAATAGCGCGCGTTCGGTGGGATGTTCGTCTAATCGCTGCCCTGATTACATATTAGGTTAAGTCGATCGGACCTTACTATTCAATTATTTGGGGTAAAAGAATCCTCAAAATACCGCATTTTGAGAAGAAAAAAAATACTTCATACATATCATGATAAGAAGGTAGGAATATACCTTTTACCAGATATACGCTATTTTTAGAGTTTCGAACCAAAAGGGTCGAAAAACAAAAAAAAAAACTTTTTACTGACATAGTAAAGCTCCGGCCTCTTTGTCAATGGATTGATAGAATTCGCGTAGATCATTTATTCCTCAAGAGAAACATAATAGTTAATAAAAACAAATAGTTATGGCATGGAATACTTGGAGTCCCAGTTCAACGCACAAATTCCTAAAATATATACTCTTATCCATTTCACAATAAGAGCAGGTAACTAAAATGCTAAAGTAAGATATATTTCTGTACTATGATATTCCATGGATGGTCACTATAATTACGACTATGTGACGAACGAGCTCGGAAACTGCCACCAGCCTTCTTTATGGTTATTACTATTAGAGTCGGCTGGACAGGCGATAAATAAGCCTTTGACAATAGTCATCACACGAGCGGTGTTCATGATATATGTTTACAAGGAATTGCAAATGCAAATGGCTGAAGCAATGCCATGTTGTTGAGTTCGTACATAAAATCATAATTTTAAAGTTAGCGAGTGAGATGTGATAGCGTCTTAAATCTTGCAACTTGGGAGGCTTATTATTTTTAATTCGAATACGGACATTATTCTAAGATTTACAACACAACTACAACTTACAACTTATTAAAATTTAAATAATTTCTTTGAAAGATTTCTCAAATAAAATGGTACATTACGACACAAGTGCGAAAAACATGAAATTCGAAACGATGGACGATGTTTTAAAACACGACCGATAGGGAGTTACAAATTTCGTTTTTGCACATGTCTCGTACGACGTTTTTTAGTGCAGATGGCCCTCCGAAGTTTTGGACCTGACGTAAAATGACACACTTCTCGCACTAGAGCCTAAAAAAGGCACCATCTGTACTAAAGAGATATTTCCATTTTACTAAAATAGGTATAAATAATTTCCCCCAGTTTTCTTGATCCATAGACTACTACTACCTACGTCTACATACTTTGTATAAAAAAATAATATAATCTTATATTTCGAGATCGTGATTCCAAGTCAGAATAATTAATAAAATCCAGAATGTAAAAGTAAAGGAATTAGGTTAGCTACATATACCTACCTACCTACAGATTTAAACCGAAGTGTTGATTAGACCTATTTACTTCCGATTTTATAGCCTCGCATGGGATATTAGGTATAAATATCAACGCATCAATGGATAAACTTACACAGAACAGAACTATCTAGACAGATACAGCTAGGATACGTACAGAAATAAATAAATACCTAATTTCGGAGATCAAAATCCTAGTTCATCAATAATCAATCAATAATCGTCATCAAGTTCAGTTGTAGACGTTGTAGCCAAGTAGGTAGTTAAGTATAATTTGTAGGTGTTATATTAATTTCCTCACTCATTATGAAATTTATGAATAACCATCAATTACGAGGACTGTTCCGAAAGTTTTTAGTTGCTCCGGTTCTATTCATGTGATTTCAATAAAACTTACACCATTTTGAGGGATATTTCAATGACGCTTTAGGCGGTGTAAATTTGTTTTAGTAAAGATTTTATATATTTTTATTATTTTGTTTTACTTAGACGTGTCGAGCCTTACTCCAATGACAATGATGCCGGTTTTTAAGACACTTTTTTAATGAGATGCTATGAACATCATTCGCTTATAAAACTATTTTATTTTATAGGAACTAGTAATTGAACGTATATCCGTTATTTTTAAGTACAAATTACGTGATATCCTTTACTTTAATCATAAATGAGTAGGCATCGAAAAAAATCGTAATCTGTAAAATTGGAATTTCGAATATTGTAAAAATCATCATTCAATCAATAATCATTGTTCTTCAATTATAATTAAAAAAACGCAAAATGAACTAAATCATTTATCCCGGGTATATTTAAGTACGGCTTTCAAAGATTTTTATACAAAATATGCTTCAATGTGTCAAAAATGGCCAATTTTTCCATACAATGTTAAATTTCATACAAAACAGCTTTTTGTAAAAAAAATATAATAAAAAAACTATTCCCATTACATGCATTTTATTAACCATAATAAGTATTGAAATGTCCCTCACAATGATATAAATTTAATTTAAATCGCATGAATAGAACCGGAGCAACTAAAAACTTTCAGAACAGCCCTCGTATGTCTACATCAAGCAAACTACCATTAGAACAATAATAACGACATAAAAATGTAATTTGCCAGTGATTAATAAAACAAAAAGCGACTAATAATTTCATTACTCCCCCTGTGTTTCTGTATGAGGGTCAAAAATGTACATTTCGATAGTTATAACCAACACAGTTAAGTCTTTATTATATGGAGTAGATTTGGGGTCTGGCTTATCGCCACATCAACGGGCAGAACTATGTCAGAATTCTTATGGACTTACCGAATATTGTTAGAGAACCAGTATAAGTATGATCTGAGGTTACATATAATTATAACTGCTGAATAGGTCACCTTGCAGACAGTCCAATGAAGCATGTTTGGTTTCTCGGTATTTAATACGAATACTGCATCAGAAATGCTCTGAGCTATAATTTCCTTATGCAAATATTACTTCCCTTACAGGTGTAAAGTGGTTTGTTAAGGAAGCGGTCACCTATTAAGTTTTTTATGTGTTCATTGATTTTATTAGGTCCGTGTCCGGTGCCAACAAATTAAAAGCAACGAAGAGTTTTATGATGTTAGCATAACTTTTTTGAAGAGTCCTATCCAAGTTTTTTTATGTTCATTTAAAGGAAGTTCAATGAAAAAAATAAAACCGGCTAAGTGCTAGTCGGACTCGCGCGCGAAGGGTTCCGTACCATTATCAATTTATGGTTAAAAAATCAGTTAAATCAACCTCTTCTCTCTATCTCAAAAACTATAAGAAATCATTTACTCAAACCAAAAATCGTTGATAATAAATAATAATAATAAATAAATAAATATCTTGGGACATCTTACACAAATCGACCTAGTCCCACGGTAAGCTCAATTAAGGCTTGTGATGTGGGTACCAGGCGACGATATATATAATAGATAGATACATATAGATACTTAAATACATAGACAGCCATGACCAAGGAACAAACATTTGTGATAAATAAATACACAAAGAATGCCCTCACCGGGATTCGAACCCGGAACCTCCAGCTTCGTAGGCAGGGTCACTACCAACTAGGCTACGGAGGCTGACATTGACGGAGGCTGATAGAGTTTATTATTATGCATACATTTTTTTTTTTAATTGTATACCACTTAGTTTAAAAAAAGAGGGGGGCGACACATTTTTCTGGCTTTGAGAGCTGATATCCCACACGCTTATATTTCTTCTTTATATATTTCATCTCTTAAAATTTTATCCCTCAGTTACATATATGGGCCCCAATCCCCATATTTTTTTTACAATTTACTTTCATAATTCTGTAGCGGTTTATACAATACATATTCTTACCAAATTTATTTACTGCAGCATTTATAGTTACCGAGTAAATCGGCTGTGACAGACGGACAGACGGACATAACGAATCTATAAGGGTTCCATTTTTGCCATTTTGGCTACGGAACCCTAAAAAGAATATACATGTCTTGTCGTCGGCGTGGAAAAGATTTATACTGCCATATATTTTTTAATTATTTATTATACGCATCGATTTGGCACACGTTAATCTCAATAATAATTAAGTTAAAAAATAGCACTCTCAGCAGGATCGAATATTAAAATGAATTTATTGTTCTTCAATTACGAAATGTCATAAATAATTCTTAGGCCGTGTTAATTTATATCACAGGTCCCTTATTCCTTATTTAATCGTTAGTTTTGTCGCGTGAGAAACGCGAAGGCAGTAGCGAGTAACTTTTAAGTACACCATGCTCTACAAATTTAAGTTTACCATTACTAAATTTATTAGTGATTCTTAAAGTTAGTAGTATAAAGGTGAAATTAAGTATTTTTTTGGTTGCTGGGTGGTGTTTGAAGTTGGTTCAGAGGGCTAGTGGTGGAAATGCGCGAGAAGCATTAATCACAACAGAATTAGCTTTGGCGATCCGCTCCCGAGTGTCCACTGAGAATTTATTCCGGGCCTACCCCGGCTGACAAAGGGAAGTAACTGAAAAATGCAATATTTGATAGAAGCAGAATAATATGAGCAAAAAATCCCCTCCGGTAATATTATGCAAAGAAAAACCGGCCAAGAGCATGTCGGGCCATGCTCCTATACTCCTATACTGTAGGGTTTCGTAGTTGATCAAAAATGGCTGGGCCAATTATGTTCGAATTATATACCTATATAGAGGGGGAAGGGACACATTTTTCTTTATTCTGAAGCGGTTATCTCCGAAAATATTGCCTTTAGAAAAAACCTTTCTTTTGAGATTCTTTTTAAGAGACTTATTCAATGATACCCCACACTATAAATAGGATTTTTTTCTATATTTTATTCTACCATTTTGTCGGTGTAATTCATATTTATACCTGTACAACATTGCAGATTCCTAGTACTAACGACCACAGAGCTATGCTGCGGACAGAAGGATAGACGGCCATGGCGAAACAATAAGGGTTCCTTTGTTTACTACGGAACTCTAAAAAGCCCTAGACAGACAGACTCAGACAGGGAGGCAGATTTACAACAAAATGTCAAAATACAGAATGCATAGGAACGATAAATCGAAGTAAAGATTGAAAGATAATAACCATAGAGACTAACTGCTATGGACAGTCACGTGATCAATTGATCATATATTATTTTAAATACGAACGATGTTCAGGGTCGCGTTTTATAAAGTTAAATTTTACAATTTCGCTGTTTGCCTATCTAACACACGCACATATTGGCTATAAAGAGAAGCAAACAGCAAAATTGTAAATTGTAACTTTACAAAACGCGACCCAGCTGTAGTAACACTAAGGGTAAGGGTATAGGTAATTGCATTTGAAATATGTAGGTATGCAAAACTTGAAAATATGAGTTACATCCGCATCTCCCGGCCTTAGTCATATAAACTTTGATTCGCGCCCAACGCCTCCGCACCGCTGGGGACCGCATAAATACTACTTAACGCTCGCGACACTCCAAATTTAAAATAACAACAAACCAAAACGATAAAAAAACGGCCGGAATCAGAACGTAACTTTTTAATAATTACCGCGCCCGAGTAGCGTCACTAATGTGTGAATGAACATCCTTTTCCAAATAATTTAGCTCACCGTTATAGATTTTTGACATAATTTATTCGTGAACCCTTTTCGAAGCTCGTTTTTAAGATAAATATTTCGACGACGCTAACGATCCAATGAAACGGTTAGGAATTTGATTTAGGTGAGCATTCACGTCGGATTGTCTACGTCAAATCTAATTAGGTTGTGTAATAGAAATGTTACAGGCGAGCTATCTGGGTTGTTTTATCTATAAAGGCTTACAGATTACCTCCCTAGGACTCTACAATGTTAAGCAAATTTCAAGAGGACTTTGAAGTTACTAAAAACCAGGGTTATACAAGCGATCTTCAAAACAATATACCTTGATATCATAAGAATTAGGTACAGTAAAAAGCAGTAGTGTGTATATTTCAACTATATTTCGATAATCTACATTTAGATATAAATTCCATTCTGAACGTACTCCTTGGTTGATCTGTTATAGGTACTAAATACCCACTGACACGCATCTATTCTCTTCTATCTGTGGCTACATGATGTCACTAATGGTATTTTACATAGTAATGCAGTTTATCACAAATATTAAAGTATGTGAGCCAGAGGATACCTTCTAAGGTCTAAGGTTTTAAGCAGCGCTTGGAAAATACTATTTGCAATCCTGACTCTTGTGAGTTTAACAAATGTATGGAACCTGTACCTAACTTAATTTTAGCTATTTAATTGACTAGGTTACCGTCACGGGTGACGCCAGACCAGACTACCTAGTTATTTAAGCTCGTATTCGTCGGCGCGCGACAAGCCTCCCAACCTAAGTCACTTTGAACGCTGATATCCGTGGTGGATAACCACCAAATTGTATATGAACCGAATAAATCGTACACAATATGGCGGCCAACCACCTATTACACGGCTGGCAAGTTGGCAACCATCAAGGTGACTTTGGCCAGGATGCTTGTTTTCTACCGTACGGAGTTTACCTATCTATACCAATCGTCAGTATCTAGAATGTTAACAAATATGGCTGACTTTCCATAGTATTTGACGTCTTTGATACATATCGTGAAACACGTTGGCATATGTATTTTCACGTTAATTCTAAAAAATGTCAATCATTATTACTAAAAATGGTTTTAAGTTTGGTGATAAAACCAAGATTGTGTTCTAAAAGTGTGTGATTATGAAATAATACAAGTTTTAAGGTCTGCTTACACTTTTTTTGGATTCTAATGACGTAATAGCTTAGAGCCTGTTCACACTAGGGATTCACTTGGGCGATTTAAAAGCAATTTCTATATAAAAATTGCACGCGGCGACATCGCCGCGAGTTCGCCGTGTGCAATTTTATATAGAAATCGCCCAAGTGAATCACTTGTGTGAACAGGCCCTTAGTATCCCGAGACTGTGGTAGAGGATCGCCTTAGAATGACAGCGGTTGCGCTTTGTCTACACGCCATCTAGTGGTGATCTGTGATCGAAGCAGAACGGTAATATACAAATTTACATGTTTCGTTAGGCACAATAGGCTCTCGAAGGGACCTCAGCTGACATAAACAGGCTTTAGGCACACTTTCCATTAATGCGTAAGCAAGCGTAGCCGCGCCGGTGAAATCAGTTACGGCCACGCGTTCTGCGTACATTGTTTTATTCATGATTTCAAATTCATCACCTTCGGTTTAGGCGTATGAGGCCCATGTCATAATTGGTAGATACCTCTGAGCGTTTGGAATGTATTACAAACTAAGTAGTTAAGCGGAATCCAAAATACCACACTGTCAAAGAGTGCCGTAAAGGCTCGCATTCACAGACGAAAAGCTCCCAACAAAGTCTATCCGCATTAATTTAAGAGATTATTAGATAAATTAGTGTCGGAAGGACTGGGGTAAAACTAAAATCAATCAAAGTTGTGATACAATTAAATTAAGAGTATTTTGACAATATGTTTTGATCATATATACTGTTACTGGGCTATAAAAGGCGCGCAAAATAAGTGCAAATTATCTCATCTAATACTTATAGGCATTTTCATAAATATGCATGGGGCAACTTTCCAAGCTCCTAAAATGGTACTTTACACACTACCGACACAAGTAGCAAAACATCTGAAAAATCACGTATCAAACACGAAATGTGAAAAATCACGTATCGAATACGAAACGGGTCGGGTCAGGACCCGACTGATATTTCGTGTGTGGCTTTTACACGCTACCAGCAAAAGTAGCGGTCCGGCAGGAATGTGGCACCAAAAATTCGGAAAAATCACGTATCAAACACGGAAATCTGAGAAATCACGTATCAAGTACGAAACGGGTCGGGTCAGGACCCGACTGATATTTCGTGTGGGGCGTTTACACGCTACCAGTAAAAATAGCGGCTCGGCAGGAATGTGGCACCAAAACTTCGAAAAAATCTCGTATCAAGTACAAAACGGGTCGGGTCAGGACCCGAGTGATATTTCGTGTGTGGCGTTTACACGCTACCAGCGCAAGTAGCGGCCCGACAGCGGCAGGAATGTGGCACCAAAACGTCTCGGCAATTAAGGAATCGGCAAGCTCTAACCTTGCTGTCAGACCTGCATCGGCCTGATTGGCATCGACGGGGAGACGTCGCTACTGGAAGTGGCACTGTCTTCTGTTTGGGTTTATAATGAAAAGGAATCAGAAGGCTTAGCCAAGACACCATTCTGCAATCGTATACGATAAGTGATAAGTCACGTGACGATAATATTGTATGGAGATGGTCACGTGATTTTTCGTTAGAATCTGCCATTCTGATACATTTATGATAAGTAATAATTAAAACATATATACTTTAAAACAAAACTATTTCGAACACAATCGGCCAGCGGTTTTGATTAACTACGGAACTCTATACTGAGCATGGCCTAACATGCTCTTGGCCGGTTTTTTTGATGTCAATCAATGAACTTTAGCGGCCAACAAAAGGAATTATGAAAGAGGTTGTAATTTGTAATACATATATCAATTCCGAGAATTTATTGAACGCCTCCTACGTCCATTTTGACAGGTCGAGTGCTGACCACCGTAAATTGGCGGAACTAATAGCAATATTTCTTCTCATTCACTCATACACTAAAAATTAGCTTAATGTGAATAAGACATAGTGATGCTAGTTTTTATAAAAATAAAAACTTGGGGGCTAAAATTATGTTTCACGCGGGTTACTCACGTTTTTAAGTCGACAAACTCACGTTTTTAAAGCGAGCATTTTCGAAACATGTCGAGCATTTTTCGACTTAATAAAAACCCGCGTGAAACATAATTTTGGTATGAATGAGTCTCACGCGAGTTCTGTGTTTAACTTGGGGGCATTGAAATATATACTAACGCCCACAAACATAAGTACGTACATATTAGTTATAAGTTAGATTTGGGCTAAATAAAACTAAACACAATATATTTTTTTTTCACTGCACCTACATATAATACCTAGTCTATTCTAGCCACCATATGATCTTTGTTTATTGGCACCGTACCATAAGGCTACAAGTAACATTTATCATATTTTACGCGCGTTCGACGTCTCTGACGTTTCTCTCCGATGTGACAGCCTGCGTTAACTTCACGTGGGATTTATTGTGGATATTAACCTACTGTGACTTTACAGATCTGTCGTGTCATAATAATGCAATGTCATTTTCGGAGTCTAGTTATGGGCCTTTATTGCGGATTTGCATATATGCTTCATGAAGAGAGTTATGATTTCAATTCTTGTTCGTAACGGAATATCTGAAATGGCGTCCATGTGCTTATATTTATACTAATAATACCGTAGGTCTCCTAGGTTAATTATTTTCAGTTTTGATATGCCTTTGTTTATTCATTATAATTTGATATTGTTTACAGTTATCCTCTTCTCTGAGATTAAAAAATTCGTAATACCTTACGTTGAAAATACAATTTATTTATGATATTGATAATTTAATATACGAAAACGAATATTTCTATAGTTAATACAATAATTCATTATTTGATTGTACTATAAACTATAACTAAGTATTTAAATTAAGTAGGTACTCACGTCTAAGGGTTGAAAATAGGAAACTTATCATGATGTGAATTCATCATGAAAATTTTCCTACCCATGTAAAAATATTAGTTCGGTAGGTACTGTAGTTTGAATAAATACTTATACGAGTATTTAGATTGAGTTGAATTACATAGACTTACACGTAAAGTCTACAAGACAGTTTGATGGTTACCAGCATTTTCTTTGGAAATCTATTAAAAATAGTGATCGTTTTATACGAAAGTATTCCATTTTACATATTTTGTGGATTAATTTACTTTTAGACCGACACTATTTTGTCGCTGGGGACAATATATACACGCATTAAAAAAGGTACATTACGATAAAAGTGCGAAAAAAATGAAGTTCGAAACGAGTGGAGATAAATTAAAGCATGACCGAAATTGACACGAGCTTTAAATTTTAAATGGACACGAGTTACGTGTATTTCCTTTTCGCACGTGTATCGTAAATGTACTATTTTATTTTAACGCTGGGGACAATAATATGAAGTTTGTTAAATGTTTATAAATTATACATGCATTATGCCATGAAGCAGAAAAGCGGACCCTGGCTAAGGCTCGGATAACGCTAGGTAGAAGAAGAAAATGATGCCTCATGACTCATGAAAGTCACACAGACACATTACGTACCAAACGTTTTTAACTGTAAATGTAATGTACACATTTAGGTTCCAAACGTTTTTAATTGTTAACCTTTTAATTGACAATGTAACAATCAGTGTGGTTGTAGAACTCATACTAAGGTTTTAAATTATGAAGTGGGTTATGTTTGTTTGCCATTTCCAGTAGTATAAATATAAACAATAACAGTATTCAATCATCTGATAAATCTCTCTGGCTCTCTCAAAAATTGTATTTTTTTTGTTATAAAACCTAAACCGGACTAACGATACATACAGGGTGACTTCAAATTGGTGATACAAAATAACAAAACATGAATCTATTAATGGTTTTGAACAAATTTTACTATGGGACCAAATATGAAAACCCAAGAAAAAAATCGAGGCTTCCATACATTTCGACTCTGACGATCCATTCAACTTATCTTAGCACATTTCTATGGTAGTGTCGGTTTTTTTCTTGAATTTGAAGTCTGTAGATTTGCTACGCTGAAAATAAATATTTCTACAAGTGCGAGCACCAGTGAGATCAGTTGAATCAATTCAACCTGATCTTATTTGAGATCTCTTTCTCTTTCCGAGGTTATGTATATACCTACCATTTGTGTGAGTGAGAGATCTCAACCACTAGGTGCAGTCAGCTGTCGGTGTTTTTCTCCTCCAAATCGCCGTCTCTTCGACGTCGTTTTTGACCTTTTCGTACTCACGCATACCATTGCGTAGGTACTAAATTACTCAGTCCAGATCTAGAAGCATGCCTTTTTTCATAACCTGACTTACAGTCTGGCAAAAAAGGGTAGAATTTACAAAACTGGCAGCATCATCATCAACGCTAATTTGAAAAGAACGGGACTTGTGCCGTCACTTTAATTTCTACTCTGTTTTGGTCAGAATGTAGTTAATAGGCTCTGAGTTTCAGGGAGCATTTTGACAACCGATGGGTTCGTAGCCCGGGCAAAATCCAGGAACCATCCTGGCCGGACTACAATAGTAATTTAATGAGATGCATGCCATATGAGCAGAAGCCATAGAAGTTCACAGGCCATCCATTTCGCCGTGTGACGCTAACGGGATCGGCAAGTGTGTCGGCCTCGGCCGCCAATCACGGCGAAATGTCGTCAACCCGTGAGTTACGTGCGTGCTTTAGAAAGTACTGACCATTGTGTGCTGGAGCGCCATTACCGACGGCCAATAGGGCACTTCCGAAGAGAGAATTAGCATGGAACTGATTAAAAGTAGCAAGTAGAGTATGTACTCCCAAAATAGGTACTCAGTTTTAGTCCAAGGCAGTCCAAGCCCATAACAGCGGCATGGTAATTGAATTCCTTAGGAAAATGGTGGTTTGTAACTACTTATAGTGAATTCCTACTTACTTTTAGGGTTCCGTAGCCAAAATGGCAAAAACGGAACCCTTATAGATTCGTCATGTCCGTCTGTCCGTCTGTCCGTCTGTCACAGCCGATTTACTCGAAAACTATAAATGCTACAGTAACGAAATTTGGTGAGAATATGTGTTGTATGAATCGCTACAGGATTATGATACTAAATTGTAAAAAAAACCATTGGGGTGGGGGCCCTCCATACATGTAACTGAGGGATAGAATTTTTTTTTTAGTTTTACATAAGCGTGTGGGGTATTAATAGAAAGGTCTTTGAAAATGATATGAAGGTTTATACATCACATTTTTATTTAAGCAAATCGTTTTCGAGATATCAGCTCTCAAAGTCTGAAAAATGTGTCCCCCCCCCCCCTCTATTTTTTAAACTACGCGATATAAAATTCTGAAAAAAATATATGTTATGCACATTAATAAACTCTATCAACGATTTTTGGTTTGATTAAAATATCTCGTATAGTTTTTGAGGTAGGTTGATTTAACTGTATTTTTTAATAATAAATTGATAATGGTACGGAACCCTTTGCGCGCGAGTCCGACTCGCACTTGGCCGGTTTTTTTGATGTGTATTAGCGACGTATTGTTTTTATCTGTAAATTCATGAAACTAAAGGTCTGTTTGATATTTTCTTAGTCATTTGTTCATTGTAACTGTACGACTGTTTGTTTCTCAATAAATGAAATAAAAAATATATATCTATTTTCTTTGGTATATGACATCTAATATTTATAATTAATATATATCTACTTATACAGATACACATATACACACCTTTATGATTGAAAGATTGCGAATTACGTAAGTACTTGGGGGTCAGCCAAAGTGTCACTCGACTACTAAAAAGTCTAGAAGTCTAGGAAAATTGCCTGTAGGCTTATGAAGGTACCGCGTTTGATCGTTTGCCGTTGTTGCCGTCAGGATCTAACAAGTATCATATGGAAGTGCGAAAGGGACGTGTAGCACGAGAAACAGATAAAATGGGAGCATCTTCAGCCACCTGAACTGACCATAAACATACATTATTTAAGTAGACTAACGTTCTGTTTCATATTAACAGGATAAATAGGTAGGTATAACCGTTAGATAAAATTATGACTTTCCTTTTCCCAAGCATATAAAAGGACAGCTGAAAATCTTACAGATATATTTCGTTCCGGGATGGTTTCTTAATCCACTGTTCTAATAGGTATCTAATACTTTAGTCTAGAGGGAAATTGCAATTAGAGAAAGAGCCACTCATACAGTACGAGTATACATTTAGTTACCAGTTTCTTTTCGTATGGATCACGTTAACCGGTGCAAGTTTCTTTAGAGTTTTAGACCTAGATTTAAGACTGAAATGTGCGGAAGTCCAGCAAAATATGGGTTAAGGCCACCTCAGCCATCACAAGGCTTGCGGTCAGGAGCTTATTACTTTGCGTTATCATCGAACGTGCTCAATGGCTCACTGGCTCTGATAAAAAAGTAATTGTCCGACGGAAACAATTCGATGCAATTTTAATGTTTATTTAAAACTGGGTGGCAGATATAGGAAAATTAAAACGGTTAAACGCTAAGAAACAGCAGTTTTTTATGTTAATGATTTCACCGATAAGATTGACTTTATTCTGAAAATCAAGGAAACATACCAACGAATTTGTGTTGGGTCATCATCATCATCATATCAGCTGAAAGACGTTCATTGCTGAACATAAGCCTCCCCCAAACATTGCCACAGTGACCGATCCTGCTCCACCCTTTATTTTATCCATTCTTTCGAATTACATCATGAAATTACAAAAAAACTATTTGAAAAGAAATGGTTCTATGCTTAGAAAAAGCTAGATTTTTTGGATTTTTTAATGCACTATTATTTAATTTTCAAAATAAACTAATTCTTCTTTCAGCGATATATCCTATCCTTCCATGTCCCATAATCTTGGGACACCCGGTATAAGGTTGCAAGTTCAATTACAGATACTTACACTCTTTGCTTGTCACAGAAGAAGAATTGATCTTAAAAGATAAGATTGATGTGAAATACAGAGTGGACGATATAAAGGGTTACCAATCTGTAAGGACGGCGATTTTTTTGTTGCAACAATTTATTACTATAAGTAAGAAAAAAAAAGAGAAAAATATTAAATTTTGTGATTAAGTAAATATTTACTTTTAGTCAACACCTTTTGCCTTGACTATGGTCTTCAAAAGGTAAAAAAATATTTGCTCGCAGCACGTTTGTGACCACTGGGTACTAGGTAGTAACTGGTATGTGCCAGAGAAATACGATCGTTTTCTTCATTGCATTTATACTAGCATGTATAATTTCTCTCGCCTTTCTCTTCAAAATAGACCAGATAAAAAGTCCGAAACTAACTGCACTGGAGTAATGACTCGTGTAATTCGGTTTTCAGCCATTTTTGGTTCTTACGAGCTTTATAAGCCGAAGACTACAACCCAAATGTTTGCATGCCTAAGACTTCAATGCGGTGTCTAAAACATATTTCCGATAATAAGCCGCCATTACTTTGACACCAGATTTAATAAAATCTACTTGGTAACACTTCATATCGTTCACCCTGTAGTTCAATTAAGGAAAGCGCCAGATCGCCTGATGGCAAGAAAACATACTGTCACCCATGGACCACGAGATTACTTAACTGCTACATCTACAATGGCTACCGGAGTTTCACCCAAACTTTGTCATTTCGCCTGTAGGTAGCTACATACCAACGGTAGGTGCCAACGATACTTTATGTTACTGCAAATGATGTGTGAATTTGGTCAGTACAAGATCCTACCACATAAATTTATAGGCGCTAAGTAACTTTTAAACTTCTGGACCCCATGGATTGCGTCAGTAACGTACCAATTTCGTCTTGATGAGAGAATTCGAATCGGTATGAAATTTATTGAAAAAAAATGGGTGCAAAACCATAAAAATCAAGGCTCTTGACCCTTTCGTGCCTTGCTTGGCTACACCTCAATTACTCGCTCATTGACATTTAGCATTAATATCAAAAATTCAATCCCACAGTGATTCTGGCGACCAAAGACTTAGCGGTGACAATAAATTCTTCTCGTACAGTCGGGGGGAAAAAACGACCTCCATCTCGAATGTCATTTGCACGGCGTGCCGTTGAAAAAGCAATTATTTCAATATCTGGCCCGCGCGGCACCCAGCGGTCGGCAAAAAGTGGTCGGCGCACGCGCTCGTGACTCCGCCGCCCGCGGTAAGAAAGTTGAGGTCCGCTCACGCAGCTTACCCAAGATATTTATGCATAAATAATAAATAAATAAATATCTTGGGACATCTTACACAAATCATACTAGGTTGATTGGGTGGGTACCAGTCACGAAGTTAATAGTCAGGTATATTTGGCAGAAAGTAGTCGTCTAGGAAATAACAGGGGCTACCCTCGTATATCGTATTGTATTGTGTTCTCGTAATTTCTGCGCAACTTCCACGTCCCAACGCTGTACTTGTTGAGGACTTCACATAGGTACATCGATGAATTTCTTCGCAGATGTATGCATCAGGGTTCCTCACAATGTTTTCCTTCACTGTAAAGCACAAAGCACTTGTGAATATCCAATGATATATCGTACATAAGTTTTTGAAAAACTAATTGGTACGAGCCGGGGAATAAGCCCACAACCGCTGCGTAGCAGCCGTGCGTTTTTCCGCTTGACCACAAGCGCTTTAACAGGGGGTACCTATCCAACGACAATATAACACAGTGTGTTTGCACGAGTTCATGACCCAGGCTTTTACGAAAATGAGTAATACTTAATACACATTACTGGTAATCGTGTTTAAGTATTAGGAGTTTATTTACAAATATTTAAATTAACTGTACAATTAATTTTATTTTCCTTCGAACGATCAATGTAACGCGTGTCCTGCTTAGTTGTCAAACGCTGCGAGTGGCTGCGGACTGTCATTGTCAAGCGCTAATTTACAATTCATTTAAAGTAGGCATATTTTTCCGCATTGAACTTTTCTTAGAAAATTAATTATGTGTCCAATTACAATTTTTAATCAAATAGAATAGATTCGAATAAATTTTATTCAGATAAACAAATGTGCTCACGGTTTGACTAAAAATCTGATTGTCAATCCTCGGTTTCAAATAAAGCCTGCATGATGTTAACACATTGTATAAATACTCATAATTATTCCAATATAAGTAGGTGACAAAAACTACACGTTAACTGCATCGTCATCCTTCTAATATCCAATGGCAGTAATCGGAGGCAACGTAAGCCAATCAAGCATCACACTATCAAGTCGCCCATAGCTCGATCATACCTACGCTTAGCCGTATTTATAACAGGCTACAATATTGTCTCTCAACATTTACAATGGTTAAATAAAATTAACACGTAATGTATGTGTATGTGTAGCACCTTTGAAAACGTATAAATTAGAAAATTACGACACAAGTGCGAAAAACATGAAATTCTAAACGAGTGGCGATGTTTTAAATCGACACGAGTTACGAATTCGTTTTTGCACGTGTCTCGTACGAAGTTTTTTAGTCCAGATGGCCCTCCGAAGTTTTGAACCTGACGTAAAATGACACACTTCTCGCACTAGAGCCTAAAAAAGGCACCATCCGTACTAAAAAAATATTACAGTGCAATAATTAGTATAATTACACTAGACCCGGATTAAACAAGCGCCGGGCCCATAGCACATTTTATAGGAAGCCACTGATTTTTTTCTTTTAATTATAAAATATAAAAAAACTATTGGAAGAAGCCCTTTTCTAGTAGCATGTTTAGCCATCCTTGGCGGACGTTGAATTTAGTTCTGTTATATTTGGGCAGTTTTTGACAATTTCTTTTGCAAATACATAGGTGGTATTCATTTATTTTTTTCCAGACTTTGAACCAATTTTTTTTACTGCCAGTTACTACCTACTGTAGGTAGTACATTCGAATACCCACTGTAGGTACTCGAATCTTTAGAATTGAAGCGCGGGCCTCTTGTGCGCGGGGCTCGTAGCCTAAATTATTCTACTTTCTGCTGTTAGGTTAATCCGCGACCATCTTACACAAATTAACCTAGCCCCAACCCCCGATTTTTAAATGAATACTTAGCTACATATATCGACACAAAAGAAATGTTTTTTTTGATCACATAAATAATTGCAGCTATTCCAGGATTCGTACCCAGGACCACCAGATGCGCAAGCAGGATCACAAGGAACTAGCTCGGACAAAGCCGGTCCCGAAAACTATAAAGGTATGAGTAGATAACCTATTACAGTTATAAATGTTTTGCTCAAGATAACAATAAGATGGCCACAGTTATTAATATTGTTATAATAATTAGGTAAGTACCTACTTATGTATTTGTACGGTCCACCAATTGGATGCCTAGGCCACTCAGGAACCATTTAAAAGTGACGCTATAAAGTGACGTTTAAATATCTCTTAGGGTGAAGACACATTTATCAGCATGCGTACGCATTCTGTCTAATAAAATTGGCCGTTTAGGGTGAACACACATTTATCAGCATGAGTACGCATTTTGTCCATAGAAAATGTCAGTTTAGTATGAGACCGCGTTCAGCCTTCCGCATGCGGTACGCACGTACACGTTTCATACCAAACGGACAATTTCATTAGACAAAATGCGTACGCATGCTGATAAATGTATCTTCACCCTTAGTATGAAACATCTAAGCATGCGTACGCGTGCGGAAAGCTGGACTGGACGCGGTCCTATACTAAACTGACATTTCTATAGACAAAATACGTACCTACGCATGCTGATAAATGTGTCTTCACCCTTAATAGTTGTCACTGTGTCATGGTTCTACAGCGGAATAAAATAGGGTTCCAATTTGGTTGACTGCACGTTCAAAATATCCAAAAATATACTGACTAGTGATTGTATTACTTCTAGGCAATTTCAATATACGGAACGTCGAACGTAGGTACAGGATGGTACAGGCTTGCTACCGCGAACACCGAAGTTTGCAAATTTCGGGTATTTGTCTCTGTCACTCCAACGAAGGCGTCATTAGAGTGACAGAGACAAATACCCGCAATTTGCGAACTTCGGTGTTCGCGGTAGCAGGCTAGGAACCAATAAGAGGCAAAAACTAGGAGCAAATAAACAGCAGACACGTGCCAGCCGTTTCGCGGAAAACCTATCGCTTCTCCAAATGTAATCTTTAATTCAAAGCTACTGTTACTAGATGTCATGTCGATAAATGCTTATAAATGGATCTCGTTACAGGTACGTTACGCATTTTGGGCGAACAATTCTAGGCAAATGAAGTCGCAGAAAAGCTATCGTGCTTTTTTATCTATTTACTGACAATAGGTGCATTCAAACCAAAAGAGCATTCGCTGTTCTATCCCCGTTCTACGAAATCAACCAATCACGTTTTGTGTAACGATCGAATTTCGTAGGTTAGAATAGCGAATGCTCTTTTGGTTTGAATGCACCTTTAGACCGTTGAGTATTGTTTGTCTCTTTCGATGTTATCTATCAGTATCACTTATCAGTACCTATGTGTACGAGTAGAAATATAAGTTTTCAAAATATTTATCGCTTGTAGAATAGTACATTACTATAATAGAGGCTAGGACGAAATGGGTTGCCGCCCGAAGACATATTAGGCTTGTCTATTAAACAGTTATAGATTTAAAACAGGAAATAGTGGCTACTCGTATTTCACTATGACTATGTCACAGTCGTGCCCTCAAACGGATCGTATATCTGTCCTGATAACGTTGCGTATTTTCCCTCTGTCACTTTTTGTTTATTAGTGCGACAAAGTAGTAAAGTAGAGCGACGTTTGGCTCGCGACTCAGTGTTAGCGATTTGCATCTTGGCTATGCAGAAGCATCCTGTTGTTTTCTTCTAGATATAATAAACCGCAACATTGAAAATTCGACGCAACTATGCTAAAGGTGCATTCAGACCAAAAGAGCATTCGCTGTTCTATCTCCCGCTCTACGAAATCAACCAATCACGTTTTGTGTAACGATCGAATTTCGTAGAGTGGGAAGTTAGAATAGCGAATGTTCGTTTGGTCTGAATACACCTTAATATGAGTAACAATCACAGTTTCTTCGAATTTATTACGATATATCTATAAAGTACGGTCAAACTGTACATAATTTTACCCTAAACTTACAAAGCAAATAGTATCGCTGAATTTTTGGTATATTGTTTAGACACCATAGGGCACTATGAAACCACATTTTGAAAGCAAAAAAAAGTTGTGCTAGCTGAGTAGTACGTGAAAAACTGCGAAATTTACGGTCATGTTTTAGTTTCTGATTTTATTTAAAAAATCTTACGTTTTTTGACATTACATGTTAGAAAGCGTTTAAAGATTAATACATTTCCAACAAGTTGAGCATGTATTACCGTAGATCTTATAGTTTTAGAGATTCGACAGTTCAAAAAGTACTCTTTTTTGTAGTGTTTTATACCACAACACGGTAGTAAACACGCATGGCTTCATGTCCGTTCAGAAAATTTACTTTCAATCGCGGAATCCGATCTTAGGTATTAGTATCCAGTCTACCGGATAGGGTATCTAAGAAAACTAGAAAAAGTGTAGGCCCGCCAAACAATAGGTAAAAAACTATTACCTCGTTTAAAAGCCGTAGCTAATGACAGTTGATTGGCCGGGCTTATTGAAGTCTCAATCAATATAATATTTTAACACTTAAAGTTTTATAACCGTAGCAGTTTAACATTATGGGTTCAAAATAAGTGCTCACGTACCTTTTGCACATACCTAGAGATAACTGACTGTTGTAATACCTCTGTATTGAAATAGCATATTAGATTTAATTATTATAGGCTTAAAATTTTACTTGACGCTCATTGAAATATTCAACAGCTTTTAAAAAAATTATCGTCATAGGTAAATCCCTATTTTTTATATTTAAATAATACTGTTTTTAAGATTATTGATAGATGAACTTTAAGTAGGTACATGTAAGTAAATCCCATTTAAAGACATACCTTAAAATGTTATTTGATCTGAATTTTAAAAATAAATTTTATGTGATATAATATATTATACCTATGTATCTGTATGACTTTGTGATATCGATTGATTGACATGCCAATCTTCGAAATACATTCCCCAACACTTAGACTCAAAATAAAAATGTACTTATAAATTGAGAAGGCTAGTAAACAAAATGATTAGCGTATTGTCAGCAACTATCCCGTAACACTTAATGAGACTCAGAGAATGGCGGCATGGTGTTAAAATTTTAAATTGTTGTGTGAACTTTCACAGTCATCGACTTCTTCATAGCGCGACGACAATCGAAGGGTATTTTTATACTTTTTTGGATGCTCTCGTAGCCCAGACAAAAAGGCTTATCTCTTCAGGATTGGTATGGAGTTGTTTTCTTTTGTTACAGAACGGTTGGTGCCCGAGATCTCACAGTGATATCATAAGAATTACATCTACGCGGCACGTGCTATCGGCTCTTTTCATCCGGCTATGTGACTAGCCTTACTTTCAACTTTTTTTAACTATTCGGTCTATTAAAGATTGTATGTCGTAAATAGCAATGTTGTTTTTTTATTTTATTATGATTTTTTTGTACTAACTACTTACAGTAGGTACGTTATTTACAGAAAAATCTCAAAATAAAGTACATATATGTTTAACGGTTTATGTTAAGACTATTAAACAAAAATGTTTACATATACACCTACAATGATTTCAGATATGTTAAAATTGTACACGTTAGTCTAATCTATCCCTTGTTTTATTTCAGATCCACGCAATTAATGGGTTTAAATGGTGGTGTTATAATTGATATATGTAAAAATGAGTGTAAAGAAAGTTAAAAATAACAACGAAAATCGGTTTCCGGCAAGAAATCCGTTTACACTTAGGTAGAACCAAACCTCAGTAAGCTTACCACGAATATCAAAACTTGGAAGCAACTATCTGTCAATACCTACAAATGTCTTAATCAGTGCTTTCCGATTTTTTCTGCGATGTCACTACTAAAGACGTGTCGTGATGAAATATAGCTGGTCTGCCGACTGATGACAAGATGTTGTCACGACAACACACGTCGCGCCCATAAGCCCGCATGGCTCGCATCGCCCGCAACTAATCGCCGCCGATCCGTCGAGACAAAGACGCCGGTTTTGTCACGCGTTGTAAATATTTTGGACAGGACTCCGTAGTTTTATGGACCTTTCACGCTGACTATTGTCTCGGTCTGATTAGCTACGGAGAGCCCCGGGGTGTCGGGGTAACAGAGATACTTTGCCGATTTATTCGGAGAGGATACTTCGGAGAACTAATTTGTAGCTCTGATTTATTACTTGCTGACGTGAAACAAAAACATCTGCTGTTTTCAAAATAAATAATAACAATGTGCTAATTTGGTAGCTCGGAAGTGTCTGTATCTGTGGGGCATATGATTGAGATATGAAAAATTGCTTAAGTGAATCGGTCCTAGTCAAGCTAGGTTGCATGCAATATAGGCACGATGTTTTTGTAGAAAACCATGAAAACTAGGTCCTAGGTTTGCCAATTAATTAACTTGACAGAATATGAATTGAAGAGTTGCTGCCAACATATATGCCTACATACAGGGTGTTTGGTTAGCGGTGTCGGAGCTTTTAAGGGCTTAAACTACAATCAATTTTATCGATAAATTACTATATAATTTTTTTTGTGCCAACGATAATAAAATGGCGGCCATTTTAAAATTTCAAACAAACGAATACGGGCGCACGTGATATTTCTGAAATTATACGTTTGTTATCGGTCCTATCCCTGCAAAAAAATGTCGTTAGAGAGCTCATTAGATAAGCAAACTATCTAAGCTAATCATTTGACTCAACAATTTGAACAACAAGGCTAAAAAATTTTTTTTTAATAAAAATTATAAAAAATTCACCTTAATTTTTCAATTAATTTTATTTTGCATGAAAACTAGGTCGTTAAGATAGGTTTTTGGTTTTGTTATTTATTAGTACAGTATGTTAGCTAAAAAATAACACTATAATTACAGTTATACCTTAAGTACTTTAGGAATTACAAGTGCTCAAACATACACCAAAACAGCTGCATTTAGCGTTCCCGATGCAAAATCCATAAACAAATGAATGTCAGCAGTGTACTGACTAGTGAAGTGGCCGCCTTCCATCCATCCAGTGCATGTTTGAGCACTTGTAATTCCTAAAGTACTTAAGGTATAACTGTAATTACGGTGTTGTATTTTAGCTAACATCCTGTACTAACAAATAACAACTCCAAAAACCTATCTTAACGACCTATTTTTCATGCAAAATGAAATTAATTGAAAAATTAAGGTGAATTTTTTACTATTTTTAATTTAAAAAAATTTTTTTAGCCTTGTTGTTCAAATTGTTGAGTCAAATGATTAGCTTAATTAGTTTGCTTATCTAATGAGCTCCCTAACGAGATTTTTTTTGCAAGGATAGGACCGATAACAAACGTATAATTCCAGAAATATCACGTGCACCCGTATTCGTCTGTTTGAAATTTAAAAATGGCCGCCATTTAATTATCGATGGCACAAAAAAAATTTGTATGGTAATTTATCGATGAAATTGATTGTAGTTTAAGCCCTTAAAAGCTCCGACACCGCTAACCAAACACCCTGTATGTACCTATATTCGTAGGTAATAATGTAGGTAATGTATGTTGCCTACATATCCTTCATAATATATTTTGCAACCCCAAGACGATAAAAAGTTAAGATTCAGATCAGAGTGATTGAAATAATGATTGTTGGCAGCAACTCTTCAATTCATATTCTGTCAAGTTAATTAAGGAAGAGGTCTTCCTTCAAAGGTTCTACATGTTTAGAAAATTACTCCTTATATTTATAGTTTTTAGTGCTTCTGAAAACGTACGTACTCTAACCAACGTAGGTTACGTTCGAACAGGAACACAACCTTCAATTTGGAGGTTGCGGATTCAAACCCCGACCTGTAACCATGAGCTTGTGTAGGTATGACATAACATTTCATATTTTACCCAGTCTGTTTTGATGAAGGAAAACATCGTGAGGGAACCGGCGGCCGGCCCTACCGCGAGAATCGAAATTCGTAAATTTCGAGGATTTGTCTCTCTCACTCTAATGACGCCTTCGTTTGAGTGACAGAGAAAAATCCTCGAAATTTACGAATTTCGATTTTCGCGGTAGTAGACCGGATCTCTTTCCCTCTGGGCCAAGTCAGATGCGACTAGCCACCAATTGCCACTGGTTTTGGGACAGCCGAGCGTACCCGAAACTTAACAAAACTTGACGAAAATGGATAATATTGACGATGATAGGATTCAACTCAAGGTGCTAAACATGCATGCCGACCTCGCAACTCCTACCATTGTCGGCGCCCGGAAGATAGGCCAATTGTTTATAACTATTGGAGTATTTAGATGAAAAACGGGCCGCTGCGCAATGTAGGGCGACTGCGCCAAGGCTGCTCTAACCTCGGCGTTTGTGGAGCGTGACGGCGACGTGCACCCACGCCGTGACGTCACACCCCCACCCCATCCAGGTGAACCGGGTCAGAGGGCCTAGCAGACATGGAAAATAACAAATTTCAAGACATTCCTGGCACACCAATACTGCTCTAGTGAAAAACTCGCCGGCTCGAACCACGAACGAAGTGTTTGTTGCCTCTGTCTCGCACTCGTGAATTCGTACGTAAGTGTGACAAGGCAAAACTTCATTCGTGGTTCGCGGTAGGGCCTCTGTTTGGAAAACGGTGGGTAAGTGGGTATGCAGATGCACACAACACCTGTGCACAAACACCTATGCACTTGTATTTTTCACTTTCACAAGTCTTGGGAAGTTGTGCCCTTTTTTACTAGGCCCTACATGGAATTGAGGAGTGATGTAAAGACAACAGAGAAAATCTAGTATTTCACTTACCTAATGCGAGCAACAAGAGAGCCTTTAATACGTTTGAGGATCCTAAGTAACGTCATCTGTCATAGGCCAAAAAAAACAAAAATCTACACAACTGCTACAGATATCGTACCCGCCAATTTAATGTGTTAAACATTTACTTTAGTATAACTAGTCTAGGGTAATACCTTCCAAAAAAACAATAAGTTACATCAAATCTATTTTAGAACGTTTCAGGCCACGGTCGTACTGCACACGCCGCACGCAACCGACAACGTCCCGTCGGACGCAGCGTCTGAATAATGTATGGCAGTGGGACGCCGCACGCAGCGGGCGAAAACGACCACTCCCGAGCATTCTCGAACACACCATTCACCCGCTGCGTGCGACGGGACGTTGTCGGCTGCGTGCGGCGTGTGCAGTACGACCGTGGCCTCAGGGATATTCCAATACAATCGGATGTTAACCCTTTAATGTGTATCTTAGGTAACATATTTGCCGTCATATACAAAATGAAACCAAATAAATTTACAAATAACGTAAGGTTCGAAATTGAATGCTTTAACAGAATGGTCAAATGATCGAAGGATTAAAAATAATTGCACCTGTCATCATCATCATCATCATCAGCCTATGATAGTCCACTGCTGGACGTAAGGCCTCTCCTATTAACTATGCGTATATACGCATTAGGAGGTAAATGCCCATAATCGCCACGCTGGTTAGCCGTGTGGTGACGGCAGTAAGAATACATTTGTCACCGCCCCAACTCCTTCGGGTGTCGTAAGAGTCGACTAAGGGATTGAAGTGTCACTGACCATTATTTGACAGAATATTGATGATGGGCAGCAGCGTCATCATAGTGGACACATTAGGTAGTAGGTACCTACTGCGATCGCCAATCCGCTTGCCCAGCGTGGCGATTATGGGCATTTACCTCCTATTGCACCTGTACTATACATATTTACAAGAAATATTTGAAATCTGCATGACCGCAGGAGTAGGTACTCGTATCCGATAATTCATCCATCTCACTTGCACCTTAAATCAAACGCAAAAGGTTTCATAAGTGCAGCAACTTAATTAATTAATACATATCATTGAAAACACACTGCATCGTTGAGCGCATACGAATTGAAACAAATTACTTTCGTTAATTATTTCAACTTGAAAGGGAGTGTTCGTTAATATCCTTCCACGCTTGCCAATTCCCCGTTCGATATGATATACTAGAGACCAGCAGTAATATAGACTGCAAATTTTAAAAACCATTTTATAAATGGGTGAATCAACTTTGTTCTGTCTGTTATTACCATGGTTACGGTCGCCTGAATCACGCTGATTTTATGCATAATTATGCTACTAAAACTATGCAAACATGCATTTTTCTCGTGTTAAACCTTTTCCTTGATGATCCATCTACAAACATGGGCTATAGGTATGCATGTTTACATAAATTAAGTAGCATAATTTTGCATTAAACCAGCGTGACTCAGGCGACCGTAACCATAGCAATAACAATAACAGACAGAAAAAAGTTGATTCACCCAAATTACACGTTTTACAGAACAACTTTTTAAGTTATTTTAGGGAATATTTTGATTTCTGTATTTTTTATTAGTTACGCTACTACTTACATTATGTGCCATAAATTATAAATATTAAATGTAAAGGCACCAAAGAAAGCATATGTACCTAGTTCACCAACGTCCACGGTGGAGATCGAACTCACGTTCTTCGCGGCTTATGACTAAACCAGTGGTGTAGGGCTAGAACCGGAAGAAGGTTTAATTTCATGTCAATCGTCATGACGATTTAAAAGTGCTTGTTGCTATGCCTAATTAAATAAAGAATCATTTGACTTTGACTCGGCCACTCGATCTCTCGGTCTATTTTAAGACCGAGTGGCCGAGTATGAAATATTTCTTTCCAGAGCTTAAAAAAAAACTCTATCGCTATCAAATAGTCTATCTATACATATAGTATCACAAAATTCACAAAACAAGTGAATTTTGTTCATTTTGAAGAATCCTAGAACGGGAAAATCGTTCACAGTGACATTCTACGGATCGTCCGCGGAAGGAAGCTTCAGGATGCCAGGACATTTACAATCTGTTTTATTTATCAGTCTCTGGATATACAAATAACCGATAGCTCTCGTGCGAAGCTCGCTACCGCTATTATAGAATTAAACGTAAACAGGTGTGAAATTAAGCTCAGTTTTTGTTCAGCTAATAGATTGCGGCGCACTTTTCCATCCCAGGGCACGCCACTTACGTAATACCCGTCCATTACCGACGTACAAATCACCTAAACGCCCGTTTAAAACTCTATAATTTTGCACTAAACAGAATGATTTGCGGGTTTCGTCTCGTTAGAAATTTCCACTTTTGTTTTTTCGTCCCCCCCAATTACAGCGGCGCGGGTACAAAGGATTTTTTATAGTGACGGTTGATTGATGGCCGATTATTTTTGGGTTCGATCTACGCTTCCGAGTTTTGAGAAATGATAGCTTAGTTCTTTAATAAACGTAACAGTTGCATTCGAGCCCCGCGGATATAGATACACATAACCAATACGCAACAGATATGAAAAAACGTCCCGACAATCGTGACGCGTTGCATTGAAAAATATAGAAAAGCATTGTTTTCCGGCAAACGACATATGGATCGTTCGCGCGACCATACCGCAAACAAAACAGTCGGCGGTGCAGCCACGGGCGTTGTTCCAAAAGCAGACGAGGCACCAGACCACAAGCAAACCAATATCAGCCAATTTCTAATATACAAAGTTGTGTTAGCGCTTCGAAATCACAGTTACAGTGGCATTGTTTGTGCTTAATCGCTCTGCAAGCAATAGGAACACAACCAGGTAGCTACGCCAAATATGCGCATTAAAGCACATAAATAATTTCCCGCGGATCCTCTGTGCGTTCTACTCGCTTTTCCCGGCTAAATGGGAAATTCCTAAACGAAACTGCACGGCCATTTTCAGTGGAACGTACAAAATGGAAGTACGGAGTTTTCCTACTATTACACGTCGCAAATATAGGCCGAGACGAATCCGCGCGTGATTGTTTGCTAACCATTTGACCCGGCTCCGCTCGCGCCCACTAACCTACTGTGAGATAAGAAACAGCTCGCGTACAAGTGACTTTGTCATCTATTCATAGACGGCTAGAGTGCAATGTCCTGTCACAATGGCTATACATCTCTTTGATGTAATGATGTGTAGTCGGTATCAACTGTTTATTTACTGCCGGGCGTTCTGTAGAAAAAGGGCTTAAGAACGAGTAGAAGGAAGATGAGAAACGATTCTAACATACCTTTCAATTAAGTTGAATATTCAACGATGGATGGATGGTGTTTAGTGTTGTCATAGCTCATGAGTCGATTGTGTGACTGGCAGAAGAGTCTTCAGGCGTCCCGTTAGTTGAGATGGTACAATAAATTAATTTTGTATCCGATGCTGTTGCTGTGGCTGAAAGACAGATTGCGCTGTTCGACTATCTGCTTTTAGGTGTCCTGTAATTTGTCTTGAAGGCTCACCCCGCTCATATTATTAATGATAGGTGTAATAATATTAAATTTAAAAAGGTCACTAGGTAAGTTTTGCAATAGGTAGGTACACAAATATGAAATGAGATAGCTTACCATAATATAGCTAGGTAAGTAGGTACCAGAATACCTGAATAAACAGGTACAGGTGACAGTGCGCCTATATAATCCGGTCCATTCGTATACTAAATCTAGTTGCTGAACAAATAGGCATTTTTAATTGTTCTATGGCCGATTTCGTAAAATTATGTTTATGTGTTGTGTGTAGAAATTGTAATTAGATTAAGGATTAGTCAATAAGGTACTATTGCATTAGGTTAAGCCTGTAATGATAGTTGCTGTTTAAAATAAAATAAAAAATAGATAAAATAATCATCATCAGCCTGCGTACACGATAAAGGCAGACGGTTGAAAATAGTGACAGCACGTAGCCACAACTTTATAAAGCATGTCAATGGATCTAGATATCAAAATCGAACTTTTCTGACACTTACACTTGGGTCATAAGTAAATAAACAGGCGATGGTTACTTTCATTAGTTACATAGGTACCTGTGGCCCTACCGCGAAAACGAAGTTCTTAAATTTCGAGGATTTTTCTCTGTCACTCAAACGAAGGCGTCATTAAAGTGGCGATGGTTACTTTCATTAGTTACATAGGTACCTGCGGCCCTACTGCGAAAAGCGAAGTTCTTAAATTTCGAGGATTGTTCTCTGTCACTCAAACGAAAGCGTCATTAGAGTGAGAGAGACAAATCCTCGAAATTACGAATTTCGATTTTGGCCTGGACTTACCTAGCCGAGCTTTGCTGAGCATCCTGGTCCAGGCGCCACCGCGTCTCGACGCTCGAGGGCCCTCGCGATTGAACAAACACTTGTGTGATGCGTGCTCGCGTCTTTCCTTCTAGGTCATCGCACAAATAACTGGTTATTATTTTAAGCTAATATTTGTTTTATTAGAATGATTAGTATGAATTAAACGGGATATTTATCACGTGAAATATGTATACCTATTTGACACAGGTACTATTTTAAGCACACGTAATACGTTTAGTTTATTTATATACAGGGTGGCCCATTCAAATCGGTCAGTATGGGAAAGACTGAAACTATAAGACATACGAAGATTTGTTCTTAGGAACCATGTCATCGATTCTGATAAAAAGAAAAACTGCATTCATACATTTGAAAAATAAACTGTACCCAGCCAGGGAATCGAACCCGGTTGTTTTGAAAAAATAAACATACACTAACTATTTCTATTCAGATATCGTTTGTGTAGGTCTTAAGCAGTAAATGTCTCTAAGAAACATGATGTCTAAAATGAATGGAATTCATTGTTTTCACGTACTTAAATTTATTTTACTAGGTGTTTATTGTGTAAATGTTAAAAAAAAAATATTTTTTTTTCGTATTTATCAGCGCAGTTTCCTAATTATCAAAATCAATGACATGGTTCCTAAGAACAAATCTTCTTATGTCTTATAGTTTCAGACTTTCCCATACTGACCGATTTGAATGGGCCACCCGGTATATGTATCTACATCAATTTAATATTTATTAATCTATATGTCTTATTACTATATTTTATTACATATAAAAAAACAAAAGAGACAAATAAAAGCCTATTTTAAGTATATCAATACGTAAGTAATGCAAATGACCAATAGGTTAAAATCTGGAATAAGCTTAAGAATATCTCAACATCACCAAAAGATTGACCTACAGAGGTCGTCAAAAGATAGGTCTTCTGTAGATACATAGTTCAGGGCTTTAACTTAAAGCTTCCGCTGCATTTGGAGTATTTTGGAGTGGCCGAGTGGTTTAAGCATCAGACACGTAAGCTAAGAACGTGAGTTCAAAATGTTCAAATCCCACCTCCAGTATTGGTAAACTTCGGTATTTTGAGGGTTGGGTGATCAAACCCGATAAATCGAGTAAACCGGTTTTTAAAATACGAACTGTATGACATGGGCGTGAAGTTGTTTTTTCAATTAAAAAATATCTCGACTTATCGGATTTGACCATTCAACCCTCGATTTTTTCTTTGCATACGACATCTAATATTGAAAATATACATAGTAGTGTTACTACTTAAAAATAAAACTCAAAATCATTTAAATTTAAACAATTGAGTTGTTCCACAAAATAAAGCTTTTAATTAATTTATCCTAAAATAATTACAGTAATAAATATGTAATGTCAAACACTGATCTTATCTTTACTGCCATTTTTCTAAGTAGCGGACATTCAAAAATGTTCGCATCATCATTTAATATAGAAAACAAAATACAAAACACCAAATTCTATGTTCACCTACACAAACGAGGTCAATTCCAAACAATTCCTTCACAAGCCAAATGACAATTATGTCATTTTGTTTAGCGAGGGTAGTTCTTTGGAGGGACATGAATAAGTAATACATACCGCCCACGATATCGTTAGTAGGTACGCGTGTTAGATTTCTAAATCCTTGTCTAAACTACCCGGATCATTTTATTATTAGGGTTGGTATAGGCAATCAATTTTAATTACATATGAATACAATAATTAAGTTTTGTTAATCCAAAACAATGTTTTAAAAAATAATTAAGTAATACATTGGATCCATTAAAGATTACGTACAGAAATGTGACAAACAGCTATGAATTTGTTTTTGCGTTGCATTACACAGCAATTCTGGGTAAAATATGGATAAAATATAAATAGTTAATATAATAACAAATACCCGTAATACCTAATCATGAATGCTTAATACCAAGAAAAAATATTCGATATTATTCAGTAGTATGTTTGGATTTTCGTGAAATTTTGTGGAACGATTCGGTAAATGAATTAGAAATCGTGAGGAGCTAGGATTTGGCTCATAAACACTATACGTATTATAAATAAAATAAAACACCCTAAAATACTAGTAAAAAATCGTTAAATGTATAAAATGTTATTACAAAATTACATACAAATTACCTACACAATAAAAACTAATGTCAACAGTACAAATCAAATTTATTCCGGCCAACCCACGTCACCAACTAACAACTGAAACAAATGCGATCGCAGATAGCGTCCGTGTCGACTTTATTTGTTTTTAATTATTCGGCGGCGAGTCCGCCCCTGGCTAATGACTCTATCGTGGCGATTTATGGCTACCGTGCTTTTTTTTTTCTTGTGTTTCTCGCCCGGTGGTTTCGCTCTACTCTGACAACGGACAAAATATTGACAACAATTTATATTTTTTTATTTATGTTCATCAGTTCATCACAGTTGTGTTTCTTCACTTCCTGTGTACATAGGATTTTTATTATTATTTTTTTTTATTGAAAAACAATTGAACACTTACATGATATCTTAAACAATATTTTCGCCAAACTGCGAAACAGTTTGTTGGCGATGCGCTCACTTCGATGACCAACGCTTCGAGAGGATGCACTTTGTTGATGACAGGAACAGTCAAGTGTAAAAATGAGTATCGAAAGAATCCGCTCATAAATATGTTACGACGTCCTACACAGAATTAGAGTGCACTGGGACATATTTTTGAACATTCTTGTGTACACCTTATTTTGTCTTAGACTGAACCTGATTGGAGTGTAAAAAGTAGTGGAAATGTTTCCATTTTCTGATCTTGGTTAGATACACCTACATTGAAATATTTCGTTCTTAAAGGGTGTAAAGGCACCTGTGAAACATTTGGAATTTCAGGCATCCACAGGTTAGGTGGCTACTTCGAATAAAAAAACTCATCTGGGTGGTGTTCCAGATTGAAAGTCAAATTCAAAGTAAGATATTAAATTCGACTGAGCATCAAAATAATCTAATAAGATTTTTTTTGTGAGACAACTTAAATTGTTTTTTTTTGGTTGTATTTTTTTTCATCCATCTACCTCCAGCGTTGGCAACCTTTGGTTTATGACATCTAATGTTTAAATCAATTTCGTTTTTACAATAAAAAATATCCCTTTACTTATCAACCTTCAATCAACATTCTGTCCAACTACTCTCACAAATAGAACTACTGGGTAATTTGTTTTTTTTACTACCTTGATTGGGAGCTAGAAGTGTATAATTTTGGAAACGTATAGTTTAGCTTGAGGCTGTGTAAATGGCCGCTTATGGGGGCGGGTCTAACTCAATAATAGTTTGAAGATTTATCTAATCCTAATATTTCTTTTACATCATCATCATCAGCCTATGATAGTCCACTGCTGGACGTAGGCCTCTCCTATTAACTATGCACGCGCGTATATATAGTCGCATTAGGAGGAAAATGCCCATAAACGCCACGCTGCCTGGGCAAGCGGATTGGCGACCGCGTTAATGTGTCCACTATGATGACGATGCTGCCCATCATCAATCTTTTATCAAATAATGGTAAGTAAGACACTTCAATCCCTTAGTCGACTCTTACGACACCCGCAGGAGGAGTTGGGATTTTTTTACAATATTTATAAATTGTTTGTTATAAATAAATTCAGAGCGTAGTAAATCCAGTAATTCGTTAACTAAGCCAATCGGTGCGTGACAAAAACATAACGTAATATGTACCTATATAAATTAAGTCATTAAATATGCGTGTGCTAGTAATGCATGCAGTATATCGATAAGTGATTAAGGCAAGGGTTCTTGTAAACCTTATAATATATTATTAGTATCCCGTACATTTCATATTATTCGCAACGGTACGCCTAGGTATTAATCAAAATGCATTTTTTTATACACGGTGCCCATGAGAAAGGGGAAAAAAATCGACAGCGGATTTCTGACCAAATTTGAAGTTAAAAATGTCATATGAAGTTTTCTGAATTGAGTCTATTTTAAGAGAAAATTTGATTTTTTCCTAAAACCGTTTTAGCCCGTTACGCTATGATAAACGCATTTCAGGAAACGATTTTGTTACCATGTTGTCTTAGTCTTGTCACACTTAATTGATAGACATCAAATGAACAAAAAAAAACCTTTAATTACCTAGCAAATGAGAAAAAAACGTTTAATATGCATTTTTTGCGATAGTTTCATTAATAAAATCCTTTTTTTGTGTATTGAGGCATTCAAAACATCAAAAAAAAAACTAAAAAAAAAAAAATTTTTTTTGCAGATTTGACCAAAACTCACTTAACATTTTTTGCTTCTGTTAGTCTCAGGAATATGCTGTTAAAATTTTTCCCTTTCCTCACGGGCACCTTGTATATGTGAATTATATAATAATAATAATAATAATTTATTTCATAAATCAGGGTTACAATGATGATTACATGCAGTTTATGGACTAATTGTCAACTTATATGTCTAATTTTAGTAAATTGTGCAGTTATTTTCAGTAGTAATAAAATAACGAAAACAAAATCTTAGACATTGTGATTAAAACCGGATTAAAAATATCTCTTTGCTAAAGATAGCTGCAGAATCTTTATTGCTCATTAGGCTGTACATACTCGTATATGAGGCTCATTAGTGGGATCGGGGAATTCGGGATTAGCGAGATATGTACATATTTTTATGATAAGAATAACTTAACTTGCGTTTGTATTTACTTTTTATTGTCTTTTTAACTATATTCATAAATTAGTAGGTATTTCAGAGATGGGAGGTGGTTTTGTTGTTGGTTGGTGAACTTAGCTATTTTCCGTACCTCTAGATTTTAAATTTTAGGATTATAAGTATTATAACTAACGTAAGACTCGAATATATTTAAATATTTAGCGAAATAGGTTACTCACGTAATAGTCGAAAATTGGTCGTCGGGCTTTGGAGAATTCTTTATATATATAATCTAAATGGATCGTAACATGTCGAGCAATTTTCGACTTAAAATACGTGAGTAACACGTTTGGCTAAATATTTAAATTGGTATTTAAATACATATAAGTATTTAAATGTGCATTTAGACCAAACGAGCATTCGGTCTACGAAATCAATGAATTTCGACGAATCACGTTTTGAGTAACGAACGAATTTCGTAGAGTGGGGTATAAATTGAGCGGATGCTCGTTTGGTCTAAATGCACCTTAACACTATAGCACAACGTGAAATAACGTGACGGCTACTGTACTGTCACAGGCAAAGCCGAATTAAACAGAGAAACAGACGCGCAAAGCAGCACATTTTACAGCTGGCCCCCTGGATTCTTATATTGTTTTAATTACAGGCATTTAAAAAAATCATTAAAAAAAAACATTCCCAATGGCATGTTAATCCGCCACTGGTTAATGGGTCAGGGATAGGAAAAACCATGACCAAGCTCAACTCATCAACAAGTTATGAAATTATTATTAAATGCTGCGCTATTGTTTTGCATCATCATAAAAGACCACCCCGTTAACGCAGATAAGAAATCACTAGAACCCAACGGCTTATCAACACTAAGAAGGCCTTAACTATCAAGTTTTACCGATTTGGATAATTTATTACTAAATTCTTAGTACTTTAGTCATATTTCTACCTGTTCTAGATTGTAGCGGTAGGAGGCAGGGTGATTAGTGCGAGTGAACTCCATAAAAAGCGAATCGATTGGCACAGTGGATCTACATTGCGGGTTGCGGGCAAAGTAAGATGCAAAAACCGATTTTTTTTCTTAGTTGTTCAAAAACCTCTACAGTTGGTAAGAGGTCATTTAAATAGGCAGTTACTAATAGTTTATCGCCTTACTCACAATTACAATATATGTGCAGTGTGCGAATGTCAAAGTGACAATAATAAGAACAAACGATTAATTTGCTGATGGAGGTTTTATGAACGTTTAAGAATAATGGGTATAATGGCATGAATGTGTTCTGTTTTGGATAAGTATTGACAAATAAAAAACGAACTAGAACTTTTCATATCCTGCGCCTGTTAATACCTGGTGATAGGTAAACCATTCGTATAAAAATGGATTACAAATAGGTCTCGTATAATCATGGAATCACCGTGATTTGTAGGGAGTTCACCCCTTCTTATCAAGATTGTTAATCCTATAACATGTTTCAAGTTTTTTCACTACCTACATAGCACTTTCAAACTTTATCTAACTACGATTGAATTACCCCTTACTGTTTACATATTTACAGTTAGGGCCAAAATATCACTTTGGCGGTATTTTTATGACTTCGAAGGTCCATTTTAATCGTTTTACTGTCTTACCCTATCTGTCTGTACTGTCTGGCTTACTAAAAAGGTATTATCTAGATCGATGCCTCTTGGCACTTACGTCTTTTTACACCGCAGAATACCCCTTTACCGCAGGCAAATGCGGCTCGAGCCCGGCAATAAAACTTTCTAGAAACATATTTTATAACCGTACCCCTTTTTTTGACTACTACATTACATTGTGGACCGAGTTTTATTGTTTTTAGTTTACGAGTTCATATTGGGTAGGTACCAATTTTAATTTAATATCCGAGGTACTTAATACAACATCGTTTTCGTTGTTGGTGCGTCGGTACTTCGCAAAATGATTTCAGTGCTTTAGACCACAACATACAGTTACCATACCAACAAATACACATTTACATACCATTATTATACACTTGTCACCACCCCATCTCTTCCCGTGGGTGTCGTATGAGTCGACTAAGGGATTGAAGTGTTCCTGGCCAGTTTTTTAAATAAGATTGGTGATGGGCAGCAACCTCGCCATAGTGGACACACTCACACTACTGCGATCGGCAACTATCGCGTTGCGATTACGGGCATTTAATTTACCTCCTAATGTGTACATACGCGTAGTAAATCGGGTTATTTATTATATTTTTTATCACGGCATATCACTACTAGGGTTTTAACTCCAAAAACCATTTACCAGCTAACTGGTCATTGATTGTCTACTTATATGCTTTTTGAAGTATAAATTCCCGCATAATAAATGAATGCTGTAATCAAAAATATCCATTAAAATTGGTAGGTAGGTAATTTTATTTCAAAATGGTTTCAATATCCGATAGGATTGGCAATAAGTCAATCAGTCAAATTGTACTTGCGCTACAGTAGCGGCATCGTAAGAAGTCGTTTTTGACAGCTCACAATAGTGTTGTGAAACGCTCGATTTTACCGTCGTAAAATTTTCAGTCAAGTGCGAAAGGGCGTTAGATCTGGTACTTGCCATTGAAAAAGTTTAATTAAAAAGGTGTTAGGTAATCCGAATTAAAAAAGTGTTTGGTAATCTTACTTAGAATCATTAGCAGGCAGCGAAACTTTGGAGCCGGTGACGTCATAATGACGTAGTCGCATTTAGGTAAGATGTTTTATAGGACCGATAGGACGTGACCTCTATAAGCAAAATTCATAGCAAACCACTCCCAACCCACGTTGGCAAACTTGCGTGCTGCTAGCTCAGAGTGCAATGTAGATATGCCAAATAGAGAAATGCCGTATATACAGTATATAAACTCACTAAAACCATTTATTAAAATCAGAGCACATCTAGGTGATAAATACCGTAGTGGTATATAAATTATTATTCTACGAAAAATAAAATTATACGTGATTTTATAATTGAATTTGTAATTATTATGTGCTTACTATTATTTTAACATAATTTTATTTTTTAATTATTTTTATGATGTAACTAGTAAGTGATTTGGTGTTAATACTAGCTTATGTGAATAAATACATTGAATTGAATAACAATTATGACATTTATCTGGTTGTCAAGTTCCACACAGTCTGTAAAGCCGCGTATCCACCGGGCACACGGGCTCGCGAGGACCTGTCGAAACCATGACAAACTTTTAGAAAATATGTGCGTACCTACTATTATAGCAATTATTCGTACCTCCATAAAAAAAGGTTTACTTATTTATTTCGATTGACGTATCGGTAAATTGCAGCAACAGCAGTAACATCACTATTCCGTTCAGGCAACAATGAAGTTTGACATTTGCTCCATTATACCAACTGTCAAATTTTTACAGAACTTCATGTGCAAACAAACGTCAAAAACGACTTCTTACGATGCCTCTACTTTAAGTGGCATTTTGGTTCTGAGTAGTCGTTATTGCGTTGGCGTAAGGTTGTAAATATAATGTGAAGATTACGGGTATCAAAATCGTTTTAGCGAAATTAGACATGTCAGACGGCTGTCGATTTTGGATGGACGGGTTGCGACACTTTTGCTACTGACCTATGGACTATGTGTGAGTCAGAGCACGCGTGCTATGTGTGATAGCATGAGCTACAAGTACTTGTTCATATTCAAAAATATTTGTTTAACAACAGTTATTTTATTTTTAAAAAGCAATAAAATAAATTGAAAATGATACGAGTACTTAAGTACTCCTTTACTTGGTACCTAATATCGAAGTGAAATGTAAATCAAAACTGATCCTAGTCATATCTGTTTCATGTAAAAGTTGCAGTAATATTTTCAAACTAATTACACTTTTACAAATACAAATAACTTTTAAGAATTAAGTTACATGGATGCCTCACTATACTCGCCACTGACGACACTGACTGAAAATTAAATACCTGTTGGTAAATAGAAAAGGCTATCGAGCATTATGTAACATTTTGAGATTTCGACTAATGTACCTATACCCAGGTACCTAAGTACTTTTATTTTGTCTATTAAATCATTAAACTTTAACAATGTACAAAATAAAAAATAAAACAATCAATTTGTATAATTTGAATGTCTTATAAATAAACAACTCTTACCAAACAAATTAATTAAAACTATGTTCCCGACGATATTTTAGGTAAACATCAATTACAAACAGCAAAATAGGATTTAAGTAACGAGTACCTGGACAAGTCCCGTTACGGCAACTAACGATTCCGAGAAGGTCATGCGCACTAAACTCGACTTAAAAGTAAAATTCCGTTTAAATTTTTTGCCCCCGTCACTCGCCGGCTGACCAACACTGGGAATTTATTATTTTCTCAGAAATAAGGAGAGCTATTGGTTCTGGATAGTTTGTGTAATTTGTGACAATTTCTTCTGACTTGAAAATGTATTTAGTGTCGGAAATTAGTTTTTTTTTACCTAATTTACGGAATTAACTTGGTTTGCCTTCAAGTTTGCATGAAATTAAATTTAGGTAAGTAGGTATTTAATTTAGTAACATTTAGATAAGATAAGGTACATTTTATACATGTAGGTAAGTATGCGTTGTACTTGTTATGAATATTAAATATGCTCACCTACCCACCTCCGATATTTATCAGTGTTTACGACTGAAAAATATCACCTCAATCTAAAATCTTCATTCAAATTCAAACGACATCATGTCAAAGAATATAACCAAAGACTTATGTCTCGTATCTATTCATAAATCAAAGGGCGAATGTGTCAAACGTTCCATGCTTATAGGTAAATACTAGTTTGGTATAGTTAAGTCTTAAGTAAGATTGCAGAGCTTGTACATGTGACGTTTTTGTCTTGGTGGCCGTAAGGGCTGTGCCACCCACTTTCTGTCGGGTGTATCGTCAACGAATTGCAGTTTAAAACAGAGTTATTGACAAATGAGGCCAAATATTGACAGGGAGATAAAAACAAAGGGCCAAGCCGCAGGGGCGGGCGGTGTCAATCTCAAGGACAAACAAGTGTGTTTGGCGAACGAATTACGTGACAACTTTAGTTTGTGCCGCTGTTTGCTTTGTCCCATTGAGGGAAATTATATCGATCCTTTACAAAAAAGGTGTGCAACACCCGGTAGGTACTCGTGGGCAGTTATGTGGGATTTCTTATTATTTTAATAATCTAGGTAATAGGTAGATTAATATCTAGGAAGGTAGGTTATATAGTGAAATACCGTAACTCTTGTGACGAAAGTACCAAACTATGTAGAATTTCAAATCTAAGTACCTATACATACCTAATTGTTATTTTTTCTAATTCTTAAGGTGCGTTTAAACCAAAAGAGCATTCGCTGTTCTAGCGCCCGTTCTACGAAATCAACCAATCACGTTTTGTGTACCGATCGAATTTCGTAGAGTGGGAGGTTAGAACAGCGAATGCTGTTTTAGTTTGAACGCACCTTTATAGAACACTTTTATTAATTTTATGTAGGTAACCTTTCCATTGCACCATTTGTAGGTATATAATGTTATTGGCATAATTATAACAATGCAATTAAATCACTATAGCTTCCTACATACATTTAAAGAACTTTGACCTTTTCTCTGGTATTGTTCAATATTTGAGTTCCTACCTATAGAGGTAATAGGCACATAATATTTTTTTATTATTATAGCTAGTCCGTGTAATATAACATTTCCGGTAACGAACGTAACCTATTTATCTAATCTGTACCTACGTAGGTACCATTCCATGTCATGTAGCGGAAAGTTCGCCATCATCCATAATGTTACAATGAAAATGAATTATAGATAAATCTAAATTCCTGTCAAAAACGTATGGTCATCTCTGTAAGTAGGTATCTATTTTATTCAAAATTTCGGTAGGTAAGTACCTACCTAATTTTACCACAGCAAGAAAATTATAGTGAGTTATTATAGTGAGTATATCAAGATAAAAACTATTAGACTAAGAATTTTAATCGTGCAGGCATTTTTCAGCGACTGATGATAAAAATATTTTTTTGAAAACTGTGTCATTATCTCATAAACTAAGCCGAATCCAGAAAAGTTCATATGACATTATAGTCTCAAAATGTGGTCAGCATTCAAGTTTGTCGGGTTACTCACTATGCATATTTGTACCTACTTACTAAACAAACAATGTTTACTTTTCGTTTCATGATGCATTGGTTTTGGAGGTTAAACTTATATTTTATTAAAAAATAATTAAGTACTAACCGTACCTACTTGGTTTAAAATTACCGCGTACTGCGACATTATCATTCGTAATCAAACCTACATGCAGGTAGAACTTACGTTAATAATCATATGTTGTACCTATGCTGCGAATTCCTTTTGCCATTCTGTTTTTTTAGATGCACATTAAGTAAATATTGATGTTATTCGTGCTGTCTTTAAAAAAGAAATGATTTTGTTAGCAACAAATTAATTACCGAGTACTTAAATCATTAATATTTTGTAAACAGTTGGATTAAGACTGTGATGAATCACGGTAAATAACAGGTAAAAATAACGTATTGCACTTAATATGTTAGTTGTTACGAGTCAGAATTGACTTTAGCTACTTACTTTTTTACTGCCGGAGATGTTTGGACAGATTACAGGTATGTATGTTTAAATAGTCTGGCAAAGAACTTAAAAGGTGCAAAGTGTTATCTGCTCAAAAAATATTACTGTATTTCATTCCTGTTTCGTGGTCTAGTTATTAGAAAGATACCTATACTACCTACAGTCAAAGACAAAATAAGGTGTAGGTACACAAAAAAGTTCAAAAATATGTCCCAGTCCCAGTGCACTCTAATTCTGTGTAAAAAGAACGTCATAACATATTTATGAGCGTATTCTTTCGATACTTATTTTTGCACTTGACTGTACGTACCTAATCATTATCATACATTTAAAAGTTTGTATGTGGACCAAGTTCTACGTTTACCTTTTTAAGCTTTCCTTCTTGACGATTACTTGTCCCTTTTATTTTACAGACAAACGGGTCTTAATCGCGTAAACTTACGTTTAATTATATCCTGACGTTTCGGGCATGACGTTACACCCGTGGTCGCAGGCAGACTGGCGAGAGAATGTATCAACACCTTCGAGCTGCGCGGGTTTTTCGAACTACCCGCACTTGATCTTGATTATTCACTTCTAGGCTAGGGTTGTCACTAGGCCTACACACAACACTCACAATATCCAATGGCTTAAAAATGGATGTTTCACCACGCTTACATTTGTAAACATGTAGCTTCATAACCCGAAAGTCCTCTCAACCGAGCGTATACATCATAGCCGAAAAGTACGTGAAGCTATTGAAATTAAGAAACATCGGAATTTTAATCAAAATGAGGGGCAAGGAATCTCGTCCGCGTGGAATCCCGTGATTTACAAATGTAAGCGTGGTGAAACATCCATTTTTAAGCCATTGGATGTTGTGAGTGTTGTGTGTAGGCCTAGTGACAACCCTAGCCTAGAAGTGAATAATCAAGATCAAGTGCGGGTAGTTCGAAAAACCCGCGCAGCTCGAAGGTGTTGATACATTCTCTCGCCAGTCTGCCTGCGACCACGGGTGTAACGTCATGCCCGAAACGTCAGGATATAATTAAACGTAAGTTTACGCGATTAAGACCCGTTTGTCTGTAAAATATGAGTGATAATCGTGAAAGTTTAAATCAATATACTTGTCCCTTTATTCAGTCCATGTATGCCATTTCTGGTTTATTTCCTATTTGTCTATTAGGATAATCATTAAGAATTAAATATGCCCTAGGCCTTAAGCGTAATATTATAAACTCACTTTAACCCAGGTATCACCAAACCGCACACATATGATTAGAAAGTCAGCAATCATCGCAATGACATGTCGCGAACCGTGAGACAATCGCGTGGGAGCCCTGATTGCACCCCGGGTTCGAACCCGGGACGGGTCGTGACCGGGCCACGTTGCGGAACGGTGGGTACACACATCCGGACTTTTAATAATATTCTAATGTTGAATTAGAATTCGGTTTAAATCAGTAGTTTTAGTACCAAAACTTACGCCTGTGGTAAAAGGATTGAAAAGTATTTTTTGCAAGAAAATTCTACATCGACTATTTAGAACTACAGTTTATGGCGTAAACCTAGTTGGAAATGTAAATAACCTGATTAAGAGCATTTGAAAATAATTAGATTCCCAGTAATTACAATAGGTACTTATTTAGTTTGGCAAGTTTTAGGTTCTGACAGGTTAAGTTAAGGCATAAACAGAAAAGACCCCACTGTCTTTTTCTACGCTTATAATTTAGGTATAGGTATGTTAATATCTTCATTTTCTTTGGGTTATCTTTTTTTTGGTTGGACAACACACAATGTACCAGTATAAAATAACAGCATATTAAAATTTTCTATGGATAGCAAACTCTTACCGTCTATATTTTTTAATTGCCGGCTTTTTCTATACTGGCAAGCTGTTTGGACTGAGTGTGGGTATTTTTTTGTTTCTACTATTAATGTCAAATTTGGTTTTCCATACTGTATTAGAATTACACATTATTGTACCGGGTTTGCGTCAAACTAAGTGACCACTACGAATAAGTGTCTGTTATAGGTACCTAGAACCACGTAAAGGCCATAGTCGGATTTTCATAGTAAGTCAGCCTTTAAATCAACCAGACTCTAGTATTTTTTTGTGAGTACCTCTTATGGTGAAGAATATTTCTGCTGAGTATCAACGTCCTATTGGTGACAGTTTTTGACTTATGATTTTTTTTAGTTTTTTCTTTAATGTGTTGTATCTCAGGATGTATAAAAGCGAATTGCTTCAAATTTTGAAATAATGTTCTTTATTTAGATATGCATCGAATTTAAAAAAATGAATATCGATTGTCGTATAAAAAAAAGAAAAAAAAAGACCAAAAAATTTTTCATATTTTTTTTTGTGTACCTATGAAGTAGTGACACCTCTATTTTCTTTTTCTAATTATAGACCATACATTGGCCTACTAGTTGCCTAAGTATCAAAATTTTCCAGGCGGTACTTCTTACCAAAAATCGGCAATATGTGTGGTCAAGTTCTGCATTCAATCAGTGTTTTTCAATGTAGTATACAAACTCTTCATTTATATTTGAGTTTTCTTATTAGGTTATCTTATTTAAGAGTAAATGCTAATGACAACTTAATGTCATCATGATGCAAGCTGTTTATTTCATTATTAATCGGCCGTTTACCATTTCAACTAGCGTATATAGTAATATATTCAAGAAATATATTATTTTTAATGAATATCTCATAAATAATATCGAATTACGCTAGTTAAAATAATAAACGGCCGATTAATAATGAAATAAACAGCTTGCATCATGATGACATTAAGTTGTCATTAGCATTTACTCTTAAATAAGATAACCTGATAAGAAAACTCAAATATAAATGAAGAGTTTGTATACTACATTGAAAAACACCGATTGAATGCAGAACTTGACCACACATATTGCCGATTTTTGGTAAGAAGTACCGCTTGGAAAATTTTGATACTTAGGCAACTAGTAGGCCAATGTATGGTCTATAATTAGAAAAAGAAAATAGAGGTGTCACTACTTCATAGGTACACAAAAAAAAATATGAAAAATTTTTTGGTCTTTTTTTTTCTTTTTTTTATACGACAATCGATATTCATTTTTTTTAAATTCGATGCATATCTAAATAAAGAACATTATTTCAAAATTTGAAGCAATTCGCTTTTATACATCCTGAGATACAACACATTAAAGAAAAAACTAAAAAAAATCATAAGTCAAAAACTGTCACCGATAAGACGTTGATACTCAGCAGAAATATTCTTCACCATAAGAGGTACTCACAAAAAAATACTAGAGTCTGGTTGATTTAAAGGCTGACTTACTATGAAAATCCGACTATGGCCTTTAAAAATAAAAGTTCCGCTTCGTTGGGCTCAATCGAGTGTCAAGTTTGTAGTTCACTGTAGCAGAGCCCTATTCATTCGTAGTACCTATTCAAAATTTTCATTAACGGCCATACGATAAAACAAAAAAGTTAGTCATGTCTAAATTAATAATTTTTAAGGCATATTCACCCAGAAATAATGGCACTATCACACCTTTTACGACACAAACACTTAAGACCATTTTAATATAACAAATATTTATTAATATAATATGTTTGCAAATTAAATAGGTACCTATAGCCAGTTAAACGGTACATCTTCCAGTCCTCCGGGACATGTACCGACCTACAGACATTATCGCAAGCACTGAGCCCCATAATAAGTTATGCCGCTAGAACGCGTGCTAAGTGAAAATAGTGTTTAAATGAATAGCTTAAACACTGGGGCGTTTTTCGGGATTAACTCCGTCCCAGGGGAAAATCCCTCGGGACCCAGGCGGGATTTGATTAAAAGTTCACCCCTTATGTTGACAGTAATAGATTGATATGTAAGTTTCTTTCGATTGGCTGTAAGGTGATGTGTGGGTCGCGCGTGGAGTGTGGAGGCAGTTTAAAAAAAGTACCTATTCTTTATGGGTGGCTGTCGTGCTTGGTTTTTCATATTCATTTCAGTTTCAGCACTAGCACAATTTTAATTAGAGTTTAATAAATATAATTTCTTCTTCAAACTTCACATGATGACGATGATGCAAATAATAATCCGGTAACTTAACTTACCACTTCTTACGTGCTTTTCTTAGTTGCAATAGTTATCGACTTATTGATATCGTTAAAAATATATTTATAACACTTGAAACTATGACAATCCTTTTTGTTAATGTGTATTTTTTGTTTACGGAGCGTCATTTAATAAGTCTCATAGTGATGTAAGTCATTAAAGTAACTATACTATTCGTCAGTAGAAAATAAAAGTGTAAACAAATTTAAAAACTTGCATTAGTTAATGGTCACGCACTTTTAGAACACAATCTTGGTTTTATCACCAAACTAAAAACCTTGAGTTCTCATACGTTTTTAGTTAAAATGATAGATATTTTTTAGTATTAAGGTAAAAATACATCTGCAAACGTGTTTCACGATGTGTCAAATACGTCAGATACTATGCAAAGTCAGCCATATTTGTTTACACTTTTTTGTTTTCTTCTTACGAATAGTATGCCTACCTGGTTATATTAATTACACTATGGTGCAAACAAGGGTACTTGTTTGATCGTAGTGTAATTAGGTAGTTTGTTTGTTTTAGTAGGTTGGATTATTGGAGTAGGTACCTAATGATAGTAATACATTCATCATTAAGTCCACAATATTAGTTAATAAATAAATTACCGGCTGTCAGTCTTATTTTATTTTACATAAGAATAAAGCTCAACCATTTCAAAGCAAATGAATGGATAATTTAAAAACTTAACTAATACCTACAAATTCCGGTACTAGGGTACCTACCTACTTTTGTCAAATAGTAGGTAGTTTTTTTTTATTTAGAACATTTACCTTTAAGTAATTAAAACAAAAAGTGTACGAAATACCCACTACGTAGACATAATACCCAGATCCCAAGGATATATTATTTGAAATAGGTATTATTATCACCTGTAATAGAAATTTAGGTACAATGTTTTAAACTTGGTTTTAGAAAAATCTTCGTGTAGGTACCTATGTTGTTCTTTTTACCTGATGAAATAATGTTTCTTATAGCTATTTTACTAACAATAAAGAAAAATGTTATCCTTTCATTTCCGTACTTACTAAGGATATGAGATGTAGGTATTTTATATAAAAATGAACCTGTGTATCTATTTGTTCACCCTTAGTTATCTAGCTTTCTAACCTAAAAAATTACGTCAAAAACGATATCTTTTGAAAAAAAGAATAATTTCAGACTAAAGTACTCGCATATTACCTGTGTATGGTGTACCTATAGACAAATGTAGTTAGGCCTAGGTTTTAGTTTAGTTACTAAAAAAGATAAAATCAGGATGAATAGGCTGTATTGAAGAGCTGCAGTTTAAGGGCTGATTTTTCAATCGCCAAATAAACCTATCCATTAGGTAGTTAAAATTATCACCATCCTTTTCTAAAATTATCAGTCAAAAAAGGACAGGGCTAACATTTATTTGACAGGTACTGTTAACTGGGGATTGAAAAATCAGTCCTAAATCGAATAAATAACATACCTAGTAGGTAAATATGAACCAAACCTAGGTAGTTAATTATTACATTTACATAAGACTACATACATACAATCATGTCTTGTATGAATTTGTATTCGTAATAAATACTACAATTTATGGTAGGCAATGAAGATAGTAAAAATTCGCTCGTTGAAGTCTTTTCTAGGCTTCTCCACAAATAACTAACTATAAATCAATATTTTTTACTAAGAAAATTAGGTACCTACGTTATTGGGAACGAAAGCACGAAGGGTACATATCAGGTTACTTTTTAAAACAAAATTGTATGCAGTATACCCGCCCGTACTCAACATTTAAAATCATACTACCTATTCAAACATAAGCCAGAATATTCAAACACTTTTGAAAACAAGTATAATGTTGTAATTGCAAAGTACGGTCGAATAAATGCGGTTAAAACGAGTCGTTTTACCTGGCAATTACAGTGGGTGGGGGCTGGGGAGGAACAAAACAGCATGTCATTTTAACGCGTCGTTTATTGATAACTTCATCTTTTCTTCAATATACTTTTGTGTCCACTGACTATATAACACTCACTGTACATTTTCGTATTACAATATTTTAGTCTTTCGAGGCTTTATAACGTTCGTTTCCATATAACAAATATTTGTACAAAGCACGACGGGAGTACGAGTGGCGTCGTGGCACGGCTTACTATCTACCTACTCTTTACGACTAACTCCAACGTTAACTCTAGCCTTTATCACTATATTTACAAATTGTTCAATTTTTTTGGTATTCAATTTACCACAAGCACTACATCGTCTCTCAACTTTTCACGCGACCTTGCACCCGTCCGCACATCACATCTTAAAATATTTAACTTAAAACCATGAAAAAATACAATAATTGTAATATAATACAGGTCATCAACAACATTTAATTGAACTCCCGACCGCCGCGCCGCCGGCGGCCGAGCAACGCGCAACACTAACAGCGTCCTTAAAACAAATAAATGGACATACCTAGCAGTATGTGCAGTAACGATCACTGTCCGAGCCCCAGCGAGGGGGCACTAAGTCACTGGCGTGCGAGCCCGCTCAGAGCGGCGGGATGTCGATGTCGCACGCGAACGGCGACTCTCAGATGAGCGGCATGGCGCGCTCGTTGGCGGCGGCGTACCGTTGCTCGTCCGGCACGTGGTACATGCTGATGATCTGCGACAGGTCCTGCTGGCCGTACTCGCGCTTCATGCTCATCTCGTGGTGGTGCGCGTGGTGGCCGAACTCGCGCTTCAGCTGCGTCGGTTCGTGTGGGACGAACTCGCGCTTCATGCCCGGCGGGCCCGGCGACACGGGCTCCGACTTAGCGGACGAACCGCTAGGCGAGTGCGACGCGCACGAGGGTGGCAGCGCGTAGCCGCCCGGCGAGCCGGGGCCCAGCACGTACCCGGACGGCGACGGCGGCTGCGGCAGGTACGGCGAGCCCTGCCCGCCGCCGTAGTAGCCGCCGCCGTATCCTCCTTGTTGCATCTGCCCGACGTCGTACCGCGGGTACGCGTACGCTTGTTGTTGGTACGCACTGGGGTCGTGCATCATGTATCCGTTGGGCATGTACCCGTTCGGCGTCATCTGGTACATGTCGCGCGGCTGTTGCGCTGACGGTGCCGACACACGTTGCGCTTCACTGGCCCCTAATAGAGCTCCTCCCCCGAGAGGGTACTTCTCTTGTTTCTTCGCTAACGTCTTCGTCTTCCTCCGCGGTCTGTATTTATAATCCGGGTGTTCCTTCATGTGAACGGCGCGAAGTCTCTTCGCCTCGTCGATGAACGGTCGCTTCTCGGATTCCGAGAGATCTTTCCACTGTGCACCGAGGCGTTTCGATATTTCCGAATTGTGCATTTTTGGATTGTCGGACGCCATCTTCCTGCGTTGGCCGCGCGACCACACCATGAAAGCGTTCATGGGACGCTTGACGCGGTCCGAGTTGGAGTTTTTGCTGGTGTTGTTGTTGTTATTGTGGGGCGTCTGTTGGTGCTGCGGCTGCGGCTGGTGGTGCTGCGCGAGCGCCTGGTGGTGCTGGTGCTGCAGCGGCTGGTGCTGCGAGAGCGGCTGCTGCTGCGGCAGCATCATGCCGCCGAGCGCGCCCAGCGAGCCGTAGCCGTGCTGCAGCGCGTGGTGCGGCGGCACGGTGGCGTGCAGACTGCCGCCCTTCAGGTCCGTCTCCATCGTCAGCATGTCGTCTTCCTGCGGCGCGTACAGCTTGCCGAACTTCGTTCACCTTACACAACGAGAGAACTGTCGGTCGTTCACATGGACTCGCGGCGGGCGCAGCGAGGTGTCTCGCGGTACCGTGCGGCGCGAAGGCTACGTGCGTTGTGAGGCGGCTGGCTCCGGGCGGCGGCGGCTGCCCGCGCCCCTGCCCCGCGCGCCGCGGCCCCGCCCGGCCGCCGGCGGCCAATGGCGCGGCGGCGCAAGGCCCCGCCCCGCCCGCACCCTCCCACCCGCGCGCCCTGCATTTTTAATCGCGCGGCGAACGAGGCGAGCGTGCCGCGCCGCCGCTGCCTCATGCAAATCTCAATTTTGTTTGCCGACGGTGTGCACCCACTTGGCATCCGCTTGTCGTAAACAAAACGCCGCCATTCTTCATTAATATTGCCTTAGTAGTTTCGAAATAAACTGCAGTTTACCTGGGTGGCTGACTTCATTACCTTTACTGAATTTTAGTTATTCCTAACCTCAAAATCAGCGTATGCCGGCGGCGGCGGGGCCACGTTTGCTCAGCTGGCGTATTGTATGTGCTAAGTTCAAGGCCCGCGACAATGCGCGCTGGTCTCAATGATGCTCCCGTTCTTTGTTAAGCCACAATTGACTCGGAGCTAACACTATCAATGGGAGATATTATGACACTCTTTTATTGTAAATAGGTCACTAACCGCAACTACAATTACAAAGCCGGTTACCTACTTCTGCAAAATAACAATGAACTTTTACGAAGTTTTCAAAATACGTAGATACGACAGGTAGATCTTTCCTGTAGTGATTGTACCTCTACATAACTATATAGTACATGCTGGAGGTACTATACTTAAGAGCCAGAAGAAATTGTCTAAGAATGTTTGCCTAGGAAGGGGTGTAGGAGCTTATTATTTATGTTCAAGTCATGCACCACATTACAAATGAAATTGTACCTATTGTTTGATAGATGGACATAAACACGACCCGTCATTAGGTAGGCATAATAATTTTCAATAAAATAGGGGTTGTTCATAAGTATGGTTATTTTTTCATTTCATTATTGTACCTACACTGGTTTTTACAACAACTTTAAAATCTCATGCCGTACCTATTTAAGTATAGGTAGGTATCTTATTTTTATTAAGTTGATTATCAAATCAATGATTATTGTGTAAGTAACTAGGAAAGTACATACCTGACTATAGGTATAGTTTTATTGACTAATTCAGAAAATGCAAAATAAATAAGTATGTATTAGGAATTGTGGAAAAGATTAGGAATACATATATCAATTGTCTCGAGTTCGATTTTTTAAGACCTGTAGTTAAGATTCTTAGGCAAGTCAAATTGAGTGAAATATAGTTTTATTCGCTCTTGTCATCTGTAGGTCCTTATGAGTAAGTAATAAAATAAAAAAGTTAACTAATTCAGATAGGTAGGTAGGTACCCGCATGTAAACAGAATAGGTACCTAAGAATGAAATAAGTACTAACCAACTACATACGTAGGAACGTAATTAGCAGTAGTAATAGTAAATAAATAACTAGGCGTGTAGAGGTGACTAAGCAGTAGACACCCGGGGTGATTTCGGACAAATGTCGCTTCTGATTGTTTTCTCAACTAGATGCTTTATTATCTATTAAGTTTACTTTCTCCGTTTATAACTCAATATCGATTTTATTTTTATACCTTATGTTCAGTGAGAGTCTTTGCTTGTGAAGCTGCTGGCCCTGGTTTGTATCCCCGTTAAGGCATCTCTCTGAGTTCATCATGGGACTACCTAGGTAACTTTGTGTAAGAATGTTTCATGATATTTATTATTTATATTATGGCATAAATATTACACACAGCATGGTACTAATTTTCCAGTGAATAAAGAATTACCAAAGTGTATGTATTATTGTATTATACCATACCTTACGTAATACTTAGAGACGTGCTTTTCCCTATATACAAAACAAACATGTGGTGATTTTAGACAAAAACTTCTTTTATTATTTATGTTGTCAACTTTATCGACTTACACGAATAAATTATTTAATTTAATTTGGCTTTAAAACTATTAGTAATGTATTAATTAAGCAACATAAAAAAACGATAAATTAAAATTTTATTATATTTATCCGCCTGTTGTCTACCTCTAGTTAAGTCGCTACTTTTTTTTGTAATTGTTTTCATTTATTGAGGTGTGCAATAAAGAGTATTTGTATTGTATTGTATTGTATTGTATTGTATTCTAAATTGCTAGCAGATACTTTAGTCACAAGTTATACTTAGTAGATAACTAGATACATACTAGGTATTTATTGAACTATTTACTTTATGTTAAAAAACGTACGTAGGTACCAACTTATTTATTTTGATTATGGCATAAATATACACACTACCTACTATGTATGTACTACATTCTTATAATTTACTAGCGAAATGAGTAGTTATGTATTACATTCTACAGTAGATAAACGTGGTAATTACTTGATCACAAACAAAAAAGGTCGCCTCTGGTTGTAATTATTATTGTCAACAATCCAGGACGCTTTAGCTTTGAACCTATTCATGCATATTATGTATTTTATTTTCACCATATTATCTATAGATTGCGGAATGATCTAAAGCTTGGAATTGCATTATTAGTACATGGGCCGTAGGATAAATACGTCTTAGTAGGTAGTTACTATCAGACCATTACAAAAATTGACCCAAAAGTTTTCTTTACTTTAACATTTTTGTTTAATTCCTACTAATAATCTCAGGCTCTTTCGATCACAATAGATGAAAAAAATCCTATGTTTCATACATTTTGTACGTCAACATCCGAATGGAAGGATTGAAAATTAGTTAACTCACTAGCAAAGTAGCAAACTCCGTCCTTATGATTAGCGACAAAGTGGGAAGTTTTACTAAACAGACTCACAAATCTTACAATTTATAAAAAAATTGGGACATATTTTTTCATCCATTAAGATTCGCGTCTAGTAAAAGAAAGCTCGTGATTCCGAGTATAAATCATAGGTACGAAAAGTGCACGAGGTAAAAAAAGTAGGGAACGACTTTAAATGAAATTGCCCACGACTCCCACTCACGTCAAATTATAGCAGGATGAGATTTAAATCCAAATATAGTAAAATGAAAAAGGTCTGTGAGCTTGTAAATGTATACACCTAATACTGCACCTAATATATATTATGCAATTCCATTCTCTGGGTGATTTATCTACACACGTGGTGATTTCAGCCAAATGTCGCTTCTGATTATGTTCTCATCTTGCATGCTTTGGCTTTAAAGCTATTTAGCTTTATATAAGATAGGACTAGGTCACCTTGAACAGGTACTTTTAAATTTACTACATTATTAGCCATGAGACTCGAACCCATAACCTCCGACGACGTGTATTTGCAACGTGGTATTTTTCACTTGATACGATTATGTATAGATCACATTTTATCTGCCTGATAAGTACTTAAGCAGGTCCACCTAGACTAGGGTTGCCAGACGTAGTGTAATTGTACAGTATTTTACCTACACATATGTACGGTCGGTTCTAATAATATGTATACGATTTTGATCCCTATAGCTTTGACATACGTTCCGAAATGTATACATATTATTAGACGTGACTGTACCAACTTTATTATTTAGGAGACGCATAAATAGGGTTTTTTTAGAAAGTGCGCTATACTTTATTTCATGTAATTGAAAACTTAACATAAATAGCCAGTAATCTCCTGTTACCCTCCAGATACCGTATTTTTTCTGTGTGTAGGTACTTTATTTTTTCATCATTCTAACCGACATATTATACCTACTGTATATCTCAAAACAAAATCTGGCAACACTAATCCACATAATATGTATCCATAGGTAGGTATCCATACTTATAACTTACTTACACTGATGAATCTGTTCAAACACGATAGCAGAGAAGCTTTCTACGGTGGCCGGTCGTTTTGGAGTATTCTGGAGTACCTTAATTGCATAATAATTACAACTAATATTACGCGTACAGTCGCCATCAGATAAATAGGAGCGGCACGGTGTTCAAAAATATATGAACATGTACTCTAAAACCATGACAATAGATTGCTCAGATATTTGTGCACACCCTGATGGTGCTCCCACATTGATGTTACAAAATGTTATATTATATATATATAAGTATTAAGTATTATCAAACCGGAATCAGAAAGGGATTCGAGAGTACTGTTGACACAACAAAAGACACAACATTTACCAAGAAAAGAGTTGTTTATAGATGTAGTGAGTGATTAAATAATCTAGTACGACGAGTAGTACCTACTCATACATTATATTCATACATTTATAGTTTAAGTTCAAAGACTTACAAACAATAGATTAATTAATCACTCACTACATCTATAAGCAACTCTTTTCTTGGTAAATGTTGTGTCTTTTGTCGTGTCAACAGTACTCTCGAATCCCTTTCTGATTCCGGTTTGATAATACTTACATACATATAACATTTTGTAACATCAATGTGGGAGCACCATCAGGGTGTTCACAAATATCTGAGCAATCTATTGTCATTTTGTTAGAGTAGTATAAATATATCCTAGATTGACTTATACATTGTTGTGTCAACAGTACTTTCGAATCCCATTCTAATCGCGGTTTGATAATAACATCATATTTCTCAGTTTGACATTCTACTACATAATAGATATTATTGTTATTGTCCTTGTTTGTTTTATAAAGTAGGTATGTAGGTAGGAGAAATAGCATTCAATGTTGGAGCACCATGATGGCGACTGCACAAGCGGATATCTCATTCTAGCAAGGGAGATAGAAAAGAGACTTCCGCATAGTAGGTAATATTAGTTACTTATAACTAGTTCTTCTACTTCCGCATAGTAGGTAATATTAGTTACTTATAACTAATATTACCTACTATGCGGAAGTCTCTTTTCTATCTCCCTTGCTAGAATGAGATATCCGCTTGTGCAGTCGCCATCATGGTGCTCCAACATTGAATACAGGAAAACATCTGGCTTGTAGAGCAAGAGTGAACATGTTCTACGTACTAGGGGATATAGGGAATACTAGGGACGCTTGATTCTTAACTATAACTAATTTTTTTCGCGATTTCTTGGTTGTCTTCATAGAGAAAGTTGTCCAGCGTGACCGTCCTTATTACCCTTTTCACTCTTGCTCCACGACCCAGATGTCACCCTGTATATTATGCAATTTTATAGACCCTGTATGCTTAGCCAAGTTGCCAATAGCTAACGCTTAATCGTCAATCGTAAACGAAAGGCAGCTACCTGTCTTTGTCGCACCAATTTGAAAGAGTGACAGAGAGGGAAAACTACGATACGCTACTAAGCGTTAGCGATTGGCATCTTGGCTCCCTCTCTGTCACTCTTTCACATTAGTGCGACAATGACAGTTAGCTGCCTTTCGTTTACGATTAAGCGCTAGCGATTGCCAACTTGTCTAAACACCCATCAATTAATCAGGTGTAGTGCAAAATCTTTTTCCTCCGTATTTTCACCGAAACGGCCAAGTTTATCTTTCTGTCTCAATTAGCTTTAGTGCAATGGATACTGAAGTTAATTGTGACAGCTATATGAATTTGGACGTTTCCGCGAAGAACCGAAGAAAAATTTTTTTGCACTATATCTGTACTGTAATGTATCTAAGTTTTAGCTTTTATTCGTTTTTTACTGCCGCACGACATAACGTCGGCGATAGTGCAATACCGCGTCACTACCAAAGCAGATAGAGTTCAAATATCAAAAAATTGACACTCAAATTGATCCTAATTGAATTTCGTTGGGGCTTGTCCATTAATCACGTCATACGATTTTGGCCAGTTTTAGACCCCCCCATCTCCCATGGTGATATTTGGTGATATTTTCTGGAAAGCCAATATCATGTGTAATTTTTTGCCAACTTAAGTAGTCCTTTTAATAACACTTGAATTTACGTACTTTTTGCCAACCACGAGGTAAATGTTCGCGAAGTTTTAAAACTTAGTGTTTAAAGTGTTTTATAAAAAAATATGATTTTTTACTGGTTATAATGCTGTTCAGCAGATTCGAGTGTAACAAAAAATTACACGTGATTTGTTCGTTGCCCCCCTCCCCTATGGTGATAATTGGTGATTTTTCTTTGACCCCCCCCCTCCCCCTGTACAGTATGACGTGATTAATGGACAAGCCCTTAGCTACGCGGTATTGCACCATCCCCGACGATAAGCAGTCTATGATTTGTTATTACTGATATGATTTGTTAATACCTACCTACATAACTAGTATCGCTGCAATAAACCACTCAACTCACCAACTGTGCAAACCCACCTATCACAAACCTTTCAAACGAGGCGTTACAACACCGCAAACAACAACATCTTGTTGATATGAATATTCCATTCAATTGCAATTAAATAACAAAAGTTTTGATTCAAAACATCTACCTATTAGTTATTCAGTGCAGAATTATAATAACAAAGATGGGACCTGTGTCGCCTATTGTGTAGCAAACACATGCGAGGGAGGGAGATGGATAGTGGTACTTTGTTGCGTTTTGATCTTGGCCTAGTAAGAGCCATGAGGTAGTAACTTATACTCTGTTTGGTTTGGTGTTTGGAAAATCCATATAAAAACCAAAATAGGTACTTAATTAATCAAAAACAATGTAAATCACTGTATCTCCTTGTTATATTTTGTATATTTGCTAAAACTTATTTTCTACTCGTAGTTTTCAATAAAAAGATACTGCAAGATTGTTTACCTTTTTTAAAACACCAAACCAAACAGAGTATAGTCGATGAGTATGCGTTCTTGAAATTGTCGTTAAGTTTGATAGTGATTTCAGGTACCAGAAACCGGTATTTTCTCCATACGAAAAATAACGGTTATGTCCGTTCTTCAGTATATACCAATAAATATCTACTAAGTTAATGAAGTAATTTAAAAATACGATGTAGTAAATGACTTAAAATATTGAGTAGTATTTATTTCGAGGTTTTTCTAAAATACCGGTTTCGGTCCGATATTGTTCGTCGTTTTCAGTAGTCGTACCGCGTTAACGCGGACTTACTTTCTACTAGGTAGTTTCTACCCATCCCGTTTGTGCTCGCGTATTGGTGTGAGCGAGCCGGATAGATAAGTCCGTTAATAACGCGGCGGCAGCTCATGATACGGCCAACGGTATTCCGTGCGCCAGTAAAAAACGAAGAAAATGTAAACAAATATAAATAAATAAATAAATAAATATCTCGGGACATCTTACACAAATCGACCCAGTCCCACGGTAAGCTCAATTAAGGCTTGTGTTGTGGGTACCAGGCGACGATATATATAATAGATAGATACATATAGATACTTAAATACATAGACAGCCACGACCAAGGAACAAATATTTGTGATAAATAAATACACAAATAATGCCCTCGCCGGGATTCGAACCCGGAACCTCCAGTTTCGTAGGCAGGGTCACTACCAACTAGGCTACGGAGGCTGACAAAAACAAATATGAACGATTTCAATACGATTTGTTGTATTAGGCACATAGGGCTACCATCTCTAAATTAGAAAATTCGTAAATCCAGGAGATTTGGCGTAAATGCCATTTTTTCTCCTTTACTTTGTACAGTGGTGTTCAAAATTACATGGACAGTTTATGAATAAATTCATTCATAAATTGTCCATGCAATTCTGAACGCCACTGTACAAAATAGTGCAGATAAATACTTAAATATAATGGAATTTTTCCCTCCCTTTCCTCACATGAAAAGTGTACGGGGTTTCCCCGGACGTTTCATGAAACTCCCCCACAGCCCCCGGACGGCCTCCAAACTAGGACAAATCCGGGGACACCTGGATGCTTAGTCTAGTTGCCAATCCCTAACGCGTAGTAGCGTATCGTAGTTTTCCCTCTCTGGTACTATTTCATATTAGTGCGACAAAGACAGTTAGCTCTTTTTGTTTACGATTGACGATTAAGCGTTAGTGATTGGCAACTTGTCTAAATATCCTGTGTCCCACGGATTTGTCCTAGTTTGGATGCCGTCCGGGGGCTATAGGGAAGTTTCATGAACCGTTTGGCGAAAACCCGTACACTTTTCGTATGAGGAAAGGGAGGGAAAATCCCATTACATTTAAGTATTTATCTGCATTATTTTGTACAAAGTAAAGGGAAAAAATGACATTTACGCTAAATGTCCTGGATTTACAAATTTTACCCAGGACGGATGGCAGCCCTATAGACACACATTGTGAAACACGTTTGTAGATTTATTTTTCGTTAATACTACTTAACAAATATCAATAATATTAAGTAAAAATGTATGTGAACTCAAAGTTAAAACCTCAAAGTTTTAAGTTTTATTTACATTTTTTTCGTTTTCTACGGGCGCGCCGAATATTAAGGACCTACGTTAGATACGGTACAACAAACTAACTGCAGGAAGGAAAGGATATCAATAAAAACACAAAATATATTGATACATTTCATTTAATAATTTTTGGTACACTTTTATTATATGATAAAATATAAAAACTATTAAGCTAGGTAGGTAATATGAGTACTCGTAATTATCCTTCGTTTGCTGATTAACAAGTTGCATAAATTACTAGGTATGTCATATATAAGTACAGATTTAATCTAATCTTGCAGGTGGGCATTTTCGCGAGAAGAGAGCCAAAAACATTTTTTTAAGGTAGGTGAATTTAATGTTTTTCCTACTCAGAATAACGAGTTCTTTCAATCTAGGAGAAAAAAAGTACAAGAAAAAAATGGTCCCACATTTTTCATACATTTCACATGCTCTCCACTTTGTAACCGCTGTACAAAGTGTTTGAAAAACGATTACGTAATAGAAACAAAAAGTTAGGACACTTTTATTCTTCTAGTAGGATCGAAAGAGCTCGTGATTCTGAGCAGGAAAAACATAAAATTTACCTGTTTCAGAAAAATAAGTTTTTGTATCTCTTCTCGCGAAAATGCCCAGGTACACATATTAAAAGTAAAATCTAGGTTTAAAGACATTTTTTTATTCTCATTTAAGATATACATCACTTCCACGAGAACTTAGTTACTACTTTACATAAAGTACATGCATTAATTAAGGTTGTTGCCACCGCAAAAAAAAGAAATCAGTACATGTATATCATATTTAGGGCGGACAACACATACCTACCTTTGATACGATGATAAAAAAGAAAAAAAAAAGATAAAACACAACAAAAAAAAAGATAAAATACAACAAACTTGCCAATAACTACAACCCTAATATCTTATTGTTATTAGCTACATATATCCTCACTTAATGTATGTTAAATTAATCGGTAACTTGTACATCTATACATATACATGTATAGATATACATACGTACAAATATAAATGTGTTAGCAACTTCACCCACTCAACGGATTAAAATTTAATAGATTTCCATGATATATTCAGCGAGTTCTGTTTTGAATTTGTTGAGTGAGTTTACATTCTTAATATCAGGCGGTATTTTATTGTACAGCAGCGCACCTTCAAAAGTTATCGTTTTTTTTCCATAATTTGTGCGTATTTTAGGCAAAACTAAGAAACTAGCACGACGATGGTGAACACATAGGTTTGAAACGTTTTTTCTTTTTGTAAATTGCAAATTTCTACAGAAAATCTACTAAAAATCTACTGCAAAAAATCTACAGCATACAATCGCTAACCAAAAATGGTATCAATTAAAGCACTAAGCAATTCAACAATTAGGTACTACTTACATGCCGGAACTAAACTTAAAATTAATTTCTTATCTTTTTTATTTACATTTAAATTATTTACTTTATCTGTAATAAATAAAATTAACAAATTATTTACAAAATTTAAGTATAGGTAGTCGCCATCGCAAGGTGGATTTAGACCAAACGAGCATTCGCTGGTTCTATCCCCCACTCTACGAATTCAACGAATTTCGACAAATCACGTTTTGTGTAACGACCGAATTTCGTAGAGTGGGGGATAGAATGAGCGAATGCTCGTTTGGTCTAAACGCACCTTGATGTGTCGCGGCCACGGTGCTCAAAATGCACTCAACACACACACAATCAACTTTTCGATCGACATATTTTCTGTCTGCTGTGTTACTTTTCATGAACTTACAAATGTACGTCATTTAATACTATACCTACAAATATTTATAATGAAAAACTTGCAACCTAAATGTATCGATGTGAACTTGTGTGGGGCGTAACACATGTACTTACAATTTATAAGCATTTTTTCTAGCATAGCAAATTTAATGAAATTTTCACCTGCGTACGGGAAAAATTTGAATTTGCTTCTTTGCTTTATAGTATTAATTGGCGTATATTTGTAAGTTCATGAAAAGTAACGAAGCAGACAGAAAATAATGTCGATCGAAAAGTTGATTGGTCCAAAAAACAATAGAGGCCTACACTGCACAGACCACCCTGGCCAGTCCGATATATTTGATGTCGACTGTACCTAATAAATTGCCGATAGCCGATACACGAATCAAAAGGATCCTAGTAAACATGAAATCAGATCAGACCAAAATAACAAGCAGGTTAGGTCTATTCCGCTGGCAGACTGCAAGACTGTCAGAGCGTGAAACGTTTTCGCGCTGGCGCGCCGGCGCGGCGCCACTGCGCTCCACTTTCAATTTAATGAACGGCCACTCGCCGGCGTTGAATCCAGTCCTTATAGTTGGAAATTTCTAAGAATTAACTTTTGACAGTTATATATTAAGCCAAGGATCGGAACCGGTGTTTTTCGAGAACCTCGAAATAGCCCAATATTTAAAAAGTTTTATATTCTTTATGTAGTACTCAGAATGTTATGAATTACCAACGTCGTTTTTTTAAATTACTCTATTAACAAAGAATTGAAATACCGAAGAACAAAAAAGAATGAAATTCGAATCGTTCTTTTGTATGGAGTAAAAACCGGTATCCGAGCCCTGGATTAAACCTTATTAATATGAGGGTAAGGCTAACCGTTTTTCCGATAGTCTTAACGTCATATATATAAGACTCATTTCTAAAGTGTCAAAAGTTAATTCTTAGAAATTTCCAACTATAGATGCCAACGAACTCTAAGCAATGTTTTTATGTTAATGGTTTAGAAGAAAATTGCATAAAAAATGAGTTTTCTTAAAAGAGTGTAGGTACCCAATTGGCGTAAATAAAATTAATGTTTTGCAAGAACAAGCAAGCGTTAAAATTTAAGAAATATGACTGGTATATTCATTTCATAAGCTTAATGCGATGTTATAAAACAATCAAGTAATTGTCAGTTTAGTGGACGATTAGCATTTGTGGCAAACTGACGTTGATTTTATATACATACTAATTTGAATATTATTAATAATTCACTCTAATTGGGTACATAATATTTTTTTAAAACGCGCTTATTTAAAACGCGCCGAGGTTGAATGCGGGTGGACGTGGGTGGGAGCTCAGTGGTGTTAGAGGAACCTACATCCAGTAGATAATGCTATCAACGTTTGATAATGATGACGATGATTAAAAATTCAATCAATATCATATTTAAAGCCAATTTGTCAATAAAAACAATAAAAAGTGCGTCAAATCTAGTTACCTGTCTGTAGGAAATTAGAATTTGCTTCCTTGCTTTACTGATATGATATCTGATATGTTTACCAGACTGTAAAATGCCGAGGGCTAATTTTTGCGATGTTTTACCGGAATGTGCCCGTCTGAATTAAAGGTGTTACGAGCACTAAAACAATGAGAATGTTGGCTATTGTAATATAAAATAACAGTACAAGTTACATAACTATGTAAACATTGTAAAGTGTAAACAGCCTTACGTGTAGGTACGTAATTACCAATATCTATATTATATTTGGACCTTTTATCTTCTGCCACAATCTGACCTTAAGGTACATTATATAGTTAGGTATGTAAGTTTATCTCATTATCTTATATGACATAATTACACGACGCGTACCTAGTGGTGTACGGTGTACATTCGTCAAAGTTATGGTACCTAACTTTTACAATAATAATCAGATTTAATATAGGTACAATATTGTAAATTCCTAGTAAGTTAAGGCATGCATTTTCAATTTCAAGCGATTAATCTCATCTTGGTGCCATATCTTACATAAATCGTTAACAAAATTATCCACACGCTGCATTTTTGCATTATTGCGCAGTCACAAAATGATGAAAATGAATTACGGAAAACAACTTTTCCCATCGAAAAACCACAAAGCGAAAACCACTCACCGAATCACATTTGACACTTCCATACAACCAAAGCACTAGTCATAACATCGCGAGCCATTCAATAATTGGCGAGTTGTTTCCGCCCAAGAATTAAAATCGTGTGTCAGTGTTGGTATTAACATAGGGGAAAAGTCTGTTTTCGTTTAATCTCTGATATCTGGGTTGGTTTTTGTAATGGTTGCGTTAAATAAAAAGCGCATCGACACTCCGCTAATTGGCGCGAGGTGTCGCTAATGACAGCGCGCGCGGTGGCTGCGAATTATTAATTATCGCGCCTGGCAACACTGCGCGGCAACATGGCCGCCGCATTGTCGGCGGTGGATCTTCTACTTCCATAGTGTAGGAAAGCTAGTAAAAATCTATGGTGTTAGTAGTTAAATAAACTTGAATTTTCGATAGATATTTCGTCGGCTGACAAGCAAAACTCACTATAAAAACTGTCACTACTCTTAGCAACCTCTTATGTCAGTATTGAATCAGAACTTAGATACGATCTCTATTTCAAGTAGGTAGTTGTTACTTAGTGATTTTGGTTGTCAACCGACGATTTATAAGCCGACTTTCACTTTTTGTCTAAGATAATTATTTTAATCCATTCTAATTTATAATATCACGACATTGGATAGGATTAGGTACCTGTAAAGAACCTACCTGGTAATTACCACGAACTTCCCAAAATATTAAGTATCGTACTTTACTCGTTTTATTATCCTATTGTTTTAAGGTTCGAGCAGGTAATGGAAACCTTATTTTTATACCTGCTTAGGTACCTAGGTAGTAACGACTTAAGGTCACTTATCAAAGTTGGTGGCCATTACTGCGAATTACCCATTACTTGGGTTAAGGTAGATTATAACTGTACAAGTGTATCTACCTACTTACAAATTATAATAAGTACTTTGCTATCCTGTCAATATACATTAAATTTATTCCTAAATCTATAGGTGTCTGGTGTATACCTACCTATAGGTAGACCTATGTAATATATCTAAATACCCACTTAGACAATTTATATTTTTGTGTTTACCTACTTTGTATTTATTTTATATTATTTTTGAATTTATATTTATTTACTTTATTTTATTGCCGGTGCTATCATATCGATCTAGGTACCTATATCACTAGTCTTATTCCGAAAAATATGTTAGCTGTCTAAATAGATACCTACTAAACAGGTAATGCTCTCAAACGTGCCACAATAACATATTAACAAGCTTATTAGTACGGCACACATCACACATACAAACTGCAGCAAACATTACAGGATCGAGGCTAGGTACTAATTTGATGCAGGCCTAGCATAGATATATCACTAGTCGGAAATCACAGGGACAGTGCATCATAATGAAAGCCCAATATTAGGTGCTATGTAGACCGTCTGCGATAGACTACGCAACGAAAGAACAGTTTACAAAAAAGTCAATATCAAACCGTATATCGGAAAAGGCGACAAAAAGCTTTTGCATTGCATCTTACTCTTGCGTTTACCTATATAGGTATTTTTAAAGCAGTGAGTAGAACAAAAAAAATATCGAAGCACTGCCTGTGTCTACGCAGCGTAGATTCACGAATGCCTGAATTATTGCCATAGAATTATGATGGTCCTCCCGGTGAAATTTACCGATAAATGTCAAAGCAGTTTTCTTCAATCATAACGTGTTAAACTATTAAATACCAATAGGTATAATGGATTAGTAAAAGAATTATTATCAATAAGCAGATTTTGCTGACCTATAAGCTAGAGCTAACTTTCGATATAAGTGATTAATTCGAAGTATTGCAAAAATTAGCAATCTGAACTGTCATACTTTGAGCCTACCGCTTAAAATGATGAAATTGATGAACTACTAAGCAGCCTAAAGCTATTAAATAGTAATAATAAATATTTATTGTTGTATTATTTATTTATAACTCACTAGCGGCGCGACTGAAGCGTAAATTGCATGAGAGGCGCTTCGTAAGTGAAGGGCCTTGTCTGACAAGGATTATGTGATACCGCCTGGTGCATGATCCACATGTATTGTGATGGGACATGGGACACGAGTCGACAACAAGACTGTACGCTTAACAGCAAGCTGTCATCATTTCTCCTTACAGGGGGCAGGGAGCAATTCCAATCGTTCAATTATTTTATAGTAAAAGTGACTTTCAGAAAAAAACAAAAATTCTACTTTAGAATATAATGAATTGACTTGAATCAGATACCGACACTGACATAACTGCAAGTAGGAATGCCATCTTGAAATTAGTAAAGCCAGGACAAAAACTAAAAAAACTCTGATTTAGCGTAAATCTCTATTTCCCCGGACTTCATTTTGTACACAATGACGATAAATATTAGGTAGGTGCTTATATTCAATTAAGTGCTTCCCATGAAAAGTGTCCGGGTATTCCTCGGACACTTTAAAACCACGCCCGGACGGTCTCCAACCAAACTAGGACAAATCCGGGATTAGGGGAAACCCGGACGGATTTAGATAAAACGACTTGCGCGGACGTTTGGCGTGATCCGCTTGACACTAAAATCAGGTGGCATGTTCCACCTGGTGGACATGTGATCTGCGATGGGACACGACTCGACTGGACACAAACAAGACCGCACACGTAAGAGCAAGCTATCATCATCTCTCCTTACAGGGGGGCACCCCCCTTTTGTGCGTCCGAGTCTCCGAGACGTGGGAATCGATGCCATCGTGGGGCAATGTCTGAAATGATTTGTAATCGTAATGGATTTCGGTATTCAATTTGTTTAATACCTACAAGTACCTATTTGGAAGTTAGTATTTAATTCTGTAGCACCCAGGACCTAACTATTAAGTAAGTTTTAAAATTGTTATAGTTTAAAATCGGTTGATGTAATGTGGTATTTTGTACGTTTTCTAAGGGTAGGTATTTTTGAGAGCTTAAACATGGATGATAAAAGTCATAATGGTAATAGCATTCATTGTAAGTATAATATTGTATTTGTAACCATTTATCTGATAGTCAAATAAAACGTAGTTATTTATTTATTCAACCTTTAGGCAAAGCAGAGAAATTATGGGCGGTGCAACCAAAATAATACAAAATTACTAAAAAGAAGCACTTATGCATGAATTAACATATACACCGTGATTTCTAATAACCCGAAAGATTTTAACAGTGTGTTCCTGACCACATTTAGAAACTATAATGTCGTATAAACTTTTCTGGATATCGCCTAGTTTCAGAGTTATTACCAATTAAAAAAAAAATCTTTTCTAATTGTCACTCGGTACAAAAGGTTTTTTTAACGGCGTTGGTGCCATTATGGAGAAAAGTCTCACTAACCTCATTAATAGATGTCGAAAAGTGTGAAATAAAACCTTTTAAAAATGAGGTTTTTGTGAAAAAAAAACCTTAACACTCATTGTAAGTGCTAGTTTCATGAATAACTTTTACTTTTTATGTTAAAATACATTCAAAAATTAAATAACAATTGAAAAAAAAAATTCAAAAAAAATTTTTTTTTTCGGCAAAAATGACAAAAGTCATATAATATTTTTTGTTTGTTTTTACATCAAAAATACGTGGTTAAAATCTTTCGGGTTATTAGAGATCACGGTGTATAATGTTATGTATAAATTCGTTAATTGATTCCAATTTAAGCGCTTTCCCATCGCTATGTTGTTGGTTATGAAATACATAGTACTCTTACATATTTCATAAAAAAACATAGTATAGGTATCTAATGGAGCATTCATTGTTAGTATATATGTACCTACCTATGCTAAATTACATGAAGGGTCCTCGGAAAGAACATGTCTACTCGTAAGTCAATGCAAATTACTGAAGGAAAAACCACCTCACTTTTAACAGAATAAGGTGTGAATTTGTCCTGATTTTTTTAAGCTTTGGACATGTTTTTTTCCGAGGACCCTTCACATAATACGTTTGACTGGTTAACTGAATAAAACTAAAAGTAGTAAAGCACAACAAAGCCAAACTCAATAAACACAGGCTCAAGCATCTTATCACAATTATCACTAAGAAAACAAAACACAACCTATTCCTAAATCAAACACTGCAATAAGAACAAAATATACGTATACAATAAAAGTCCATTTTAATACCGACCGACACAGTCGGATAGGCCAAGGGGGGTGGCACCCCCCCTTCCGGCCGCTGTCTCCGACTCATCAGGCCTCTTGGAAGCCGCGAATTAAATACTATGCGGCGGACCGTGTGGGTATGTTATATTTTGATATAATGCCTATGGAGAGTATAGGCACATGCTGTGGGTTTTGGTAAGATTATGTAGGGATACATTTGTAATGGGGTCTGGTAGCGGTATGTTAGATCTTGACAAAGGTTGCCTATGTCAATTGTTATACGGTTTGGACCTAGTACCTCTACCTACCTATAATGTTTTTCATTGATTCTACCAATACGCTATCGACTTACGTTGATTTCAGTAGTAAAGTAGGTAGAAATAACTATATTATTATGAATACCTCATGAATGCCGTGAAGAGCATTCAACATTAAACAATTAGGAGAATGTAATGGTAGGTAAGAGTTGATGCATTTAGCAGTATTCAATGACGTAGAATGGAAATTTGTTTATATTGTTCGCAACTTCTATTAAAGGCGAGTATAATAGTCCCTTTAATATATTTTTAATTTGAAAATCAACTGACATTTTCAATCACCAATCTAAAAAACCTATGAAACAAAATTCCATATAAGATAATTTAAAAATAAGTCGGACGAGACTAAATTACACGGTAGGCACCATTACCATTCTTATTCTGTCGTTATAATTTCCATATAATATTATTTACCATCTGTTTATAATCGCCATTCAAAGTTTCAAAATATTTGCGACATTGATGTCTATTTTATTAAGAGAAGTAATTTAGCATTTGAAAAGAAAAGAAAGTAAAGTTACTAGTTGCAAGAGACCTCTGACTTCAACCAATTATGGTCATTGTATGGAGTTACAATTATCAACGGGTCAAATTGCAGCAAATACCTCTATCGAATCATTTGACATATAAACAAGTTGCTATTTGATAATTATTTTCTGTTCATGTTGTAGGTAAGTAAGTAGGTATACATTTGAAAAGAATAATCATTTTTATTAGTATGATTTAATCTATTTTGTAATCTAAGTATAAACTTATATGATATAGTTAAGTATAGGTGGATGCATAGATAACAAAATGCCTAGACTAGACCCTTTAGGAAAAAGATGCTAAAGAAAACTTAAGACAAAATGGGTTATAAATACTGCAGGAACACATTGGATGTTGGATGACATCGCTATTAACACATAAAAATTGAAAAAAAAATGGAGAAAGATACTAGGTACCTACAAAAACCACATCAGAAAATTTAAAGAAACTAAATTAATAGAAACTGTAGGTATGTCGGTCATCTCGAAATATAAAGCCTAAAACAAATTACCGTTGCATTTTAATGACACTGAAAAAAGTGACATGTTAACAGGAATATTAATTTTTGTCAGCCTCCGTAGCCTAGTTGGTAGTGACCCTGCCTACGAAGCAGTTCCGGGTTCGAATCCCGGCGAGGGCATTATTTGTGTATTTATTTATCACAAATATATGTTCCTTGGTCATGGCTGTCTATGTATTTAAGTATTTATATGTATCTATCTATTATATAGTATATATCGTCGTCTGGTACCCACATCACAAGTCTTAATTGAGCTTACCGTGGGACTAGGTCGATTTGTGTAAGATGTCCCAAGATATTTATTTATTATTAATTAAAACTGAAATACCATTGAAAAAAAAATCACCTACGGTAATTTGAGAATGACCATGTGGAATTGTGGATTACAATGATGTTGGCGGTGTATAAAGTAAATAAAAATGTGCTAAACGAAATCAATTTAAATCAAGCTAATATAACGTTAATAGAGCTTAATATCTGTTACAATAATATTTACAGCTAGCGAAAGCGAAGCGCCTTATATGTTCAAGTACTTTATACAAAAATCTTAATGTAATTGTGTGAGACTGTTTAACTTTTTCGAAGTTTCTCACCGTTGGTCGTCGTTATTTTACATTTAAAGGGTGAGTTACACATACAACACAAACTTTACTGCAGCACCACTGTAGTTTCACATTCAGGTAGTGCATAATCCTCTGCCGTATTATTTTCACGGAAATGTCTGAAAGCGTATTACTATCGCTTTAAGCTTCTGTATACATATAATATTGCGTTGAAGTTAACTGAGAGAAGGATAAATTTAAAAAAATGGTATGGCAAAAGATCATGCAGCAAACTGTAGAGTCCAGAATCCAGATCACATACCTTCTATGGAATTTAACGACGAACCCGTATGTAATCATTGATGATTACATAATGGATTCGTCTAACAGACATCTATTTTTGAATAACGATCTACATATTTTGCCTATACATACTTAGGTCATATGATCATAATTTACTGACTAAAGATTGCTAAACCCAACAAGGAATTAATTTAATGGACAACTGCAAATGAAGGGTCCACGGAAAGAACATGTCTCGTCAATTCAAATTAAAGAAGGAAAAACCTCCTTACTTTTAACAGAATAAGGTGTGAATTTGCCATGATTTTTTTAAGCACTGGACATGTTTTTTTCCGTGGATCCTTCAAATGTAGGTTAAATTAGGAGCTTCTTGAAAATGTCACTTTTGTAATAATTGACAATAATTCAAAATGCGCTTACCTATGGAACGTGCTTCTTCACGATAATATTTAAGGAAAATATGAATTAAACCATAATAAAATATTTTTATCTAAGACTCATCAATGAGCAATATTGACTTCGAAGTTCTTATAAGACTCGTTTAAGTTACTACCAAAACAAATATTCTTACTAGAATTACAATTTAAGTAGATATCTCAAGATCTACAAGATCTATTCGAAATAATTCGTTTTCATTACTGAAACCTCATTAAGATTAGGATTGCAGTAGGTAAGTAGGTACATTACCTTCACTCAACATTAATATATCTATGGCATTGAAACAAGCTAAGTACATTATCAGTCTAAAGGTACATTTTGCAAGTGCGAAACATGCTACATACATTACAGCCATACATGTAAACAGATTACAGATGTTGAATTATTTATTCTTTGCACACAGCGTCACTAAGCCGCGTCCGATACACTTTGAGGCGTACCTCCACTCGTATACATAATTATAGCTATAACTTATAAGTACGCCGGTCCGTACAGCACAGTCTCACGTCACGATATCGATCTCGGGCCGCGGCG